>JASDQU010293415.1:0-11379 GCA_032191745.1 Picea mariana
ATGCATGTGCATTGTCCTTCATGTCCAAATACCTTTATCAATCTTGCAGTCCAAAACCCATGACTAGGGATGACATCAATGACAACAACCAATCTTCCAACAACCGATAGATAGAGATAAAGGAAAATTATCTGGTAGAATTATTTAGCTGAAGGATAGATATAAATTCCCGACTCAGTCCACGGGAAGATGTTGGAAATGAGGTAGTGTTGGATTCGACGAGAAGCAATTGACTGAGAGAAAGATGACCTCAGACAAGGGAGGTGATGTGTACCTGGCATCGACCGGTACACAATCGGATCAAGATGTTTGGTTGATCGAATCAGGAGCATCCTATCATATGACACCACATAAATAATGGTTCCATGAATATGAAAGATATGATGGGGGTGATGTGTTATTGGGGGATGACTATGTTGTTGAAAAAGTGATCAGACCAGGGTCCTTCTCAAGTTACCAACAAAAGGTACTGAATTAGTCTAGAGCGCTGGAATTTTCATCTTCTTGAGAGGGAAGAAATGTCACCCGAAGCGCAACCGAGACAAGAAATACAGGGAAGGGTAAGGAGAATACTTATATATATCTATGAGTTATCAAGATTCATATTAATCTTTTGCAAGATAGATTAAACTTGTAGTAGTTCTGAACATTTCGTAACTAAGAATAAATAAAACAGGGTTGTGTTGCCATTCATAATGAAGCAATTTAAGAATATTAGATATAAAAGATAATACAAGGAAGTATTCCATACATTTATAAGACTAGATACACAATATACATCCAAAATTTGGGTCCCCAATTGTATTAACATATCGGGTCTTATCACAGCATGAGTCACATACACAAGTAATCAGAGGGTCCTCCTCATCAAATATGAGACAAGGTTATAGTCTCTTGCTCTTCTACATCTAGAATGATATAAAAATCCAGTACATTGATAGTTTGGTTCTTTCCCAAATCTCCAAAACTCATCACAACATGAATGATAATAAGAATGCTTCGAGAAACACCAATGATAACGAAATTAGTAACAACAGCCTGAGTAATAACAAAAATCTGAGCCCAACCTTACTAACATATATCCTAACAACAATAGCCTTTTATCATCATATCAGTATCATATATATAATCCGATCTTAAGTTTGTTGGTTGAGAGCGCGAGTGCAAGATTTATCTCTTCTTATTTTATCTTGTTTCAACTTCTTTCCGCAAAATTGATGGTGAGTTGTCCTTCCAACCGCATTTCGTTTCTTCCCTTTAGTCTGTTGTCTAGCTCCTTGGTAGCTTGCAAAACTTCTATTCGCCAAAATGAAGCTGCAACATATCTTGTGCAACTTCTATTCATAAAAATGAAGGGTCCAACAGGCTCCGACCATAATCCTTGACTCTCCCCGAGTCAAGTCTTCAACTTTTCCATGGACTCTGGGTTGGCTTGTTGTTCTTTCTTGTCTTATGGTTCTAGGCTGCTTCCATTTCCAGCTTGGACTATTTCTTCTTTATCTTCTTCAAACGAGGGCCCAAATCAGATACTAGTTCTAGAGATCTTTTCCTGACTTCTTGAAATTTGTCCACTTTGTCCTGCCACTTCTTGGAAAGTAGTGAAGCTCCAACAACAAATTGTTGGGTGGCTTCAATGATGCATTCTTTTGGTTTGGACGCAACTAGAGAGTTCCATTCTGAATCAGCTATGGCATCCACTTGATGCATCTATAGATAATTTGTCTAGACTACAGGTTGAAACTCTCATAGTTATTTCTTAGCTACAGTTTGAGCTTCATATATTGCATTGAGATCATTTTCCACCTGCTGGATCTTGTCAAATTTTTCTTGTTGTTCCAGCGGATCCAGGGTGTTGGGTGCTTCTTCGTTTAGAGATTGGAGCTTCACGTGCAAGTCCTCCAATGTTTGGTTGCACCTTGAAATGATTCCCATCCAATCGCTAACATCTCTGAATATTTTTGTGCATTCTGTAGTCCTTTTATGAAAGGTTTCTCTTGCATTGTTTCCTTCCAAAAACATATTCTCCATTTTCTCTTATATCTTCCTAGGTTGCAATTTGACTTCTCGCTTACTCTCCCAGAACTGTACTTCACGATGTTTTTCTCTTTCTGCCAACTCTAACCAAGCTACCTGAATTAAATTGATCTTCTTCGTAGGCTTGCTTGTTGTGATGGAATCTGGCAGCTGAGGAGTTGTATTTATAATCATTTTCCAAGCCTTTGTGTGTTTTTCCTTTACCTTTTCTACCTTCCTCTCAGCCTGAATATTTGAATATTCCTCCCGTGTTCATTTTTCTTGTGTGAGGAGTCCTTCTTGTTTCTAGAACTCAACTTCTCCTTCGTCCTACTGGATCCTTTGCTCCAATTGCTTAGTCGAGGCTCTGATTATTCCCACCAATTGCGTTGTTGGAAACTGAGCGAGATCACCTGACGAAGGAGAGACATCCAGGGGTAATCAAACTTGTAGTGGAATTCCACTAGCCATCGAATCTTTGGATGGTGTCTCCACATATTCTTCCCTTGGGGATGGACCTTGTAGTTGATGTGAAAGTCTCATCTTCAGATTCGTTCGAAGTATAGGGAGAACCTCTGTCTTCGCTAGGAAAATATGCAACAGTTTTGTGCATTGTTGTGGATTCTGGAGTACTGGCTCTAGTTGTTCCTTCAAGGATGCGACACTCTACCCTTATATTGTGTGGGGTTCTGTTTGAACTGGTTTTTCTCCTGTCTCTATAATGAAACTTCTAGAGTCTCGCTTCTGATGATGGGAATCTCAACATTGACTGTTGAGAGAGGACTCTGGGTGCCTGAAACTTGTGGTATTGGATAAAGTGGTGGAATTTCAGGTGGCTGACTCTCTGTTGAGGGAAAAGTGCCCAGAATGGGTACCGACGGAGTGACTGGCTAGCTCAAGTCTTCAGTGGTCAAGGTAGTATGTTATGGTACATTCTCAGAAGGGTCGGGGGTATCCATCTACATGGGCTCGGGTGAAGTGGGTCGGGATGTAATGGTGGTATCTTGTGGCGACGATGGGGATTGTGGTGGCAATTGAGATTTCTCAGTGATGACGGTTGTGTAAGCAGTGGCGTCTGGCTTGGGATCATCTGTGATGTTAATCATAGTCTAGGTAGAGCGAGTGGTGGCCCTGGTACGAGGTAGAGACGAGGATATCGGTTGTGGATTCATCACTTTGGTCAGGGAAACCCCTATTCGAGGTTTCTTTACCAAGACATATCCTATGAATGCAGTGGAAAGGATTTCATTCACATCCTTACATGACAACACGACCTATTCTAGAAGCTGCAGAAACAATGACAATGTCCTCTTCTTTCACTCGAGAGGTTACTCATCTTGTTCTTCTTCTAAGTCTGTTAGAATTTGGACCTTCTTCTTCTTTGTTGTTGGCTGGAGCTTGGCTCTACTCCTTCCTGCCCTCTTTTCTTCAGGAGCTCTGGTGGCAAGAGGTAATGCATACCATACTTGTGTGGGTTGCACTTAACACTGGCCCATGACATGACTTCCTTGTTATAGGCTTCCTCGTCTAGATAGAAGGGTAACAACCTCGTGTGGAAGTCCTCAAGCTTTGCATGCCTCAACCAAACAAACGTGTAGTGTCAATTTAGCCCAAATGCAATGTTCTCGGTATTAAGATTCAACAGTTCCTGTGGTATGCGCAATCGCTAAGTTGCATCGATAAGTTGGTTGTACCACTTCAAGAACATTGCATTATTGAACTCCATATTCTCTGAGTTTGACCTTAAGTGCGAGGGCTCGAACATATTGTCTAGGTGACCCTTATCTGCAGGTGACAATTGTCTTCCTGAGGGTGACTTCCATTTCCACATTGCGAATGTGACTAACAGGTAGTCATATGTAAAATTTCCACCTTTCTCCTGAGCCTTCTCACACGCAACTAGGAGTTTCTCTAGTAGGTAGAGGCACCAGTTAAACACATCTCCATTTACACAGAAGTATGCTACCAAAAGGGAATCTAAGGTGCATTTTCCCTTGTAGTACGAGCGCATAACCTTGCTAGTGATCACATAGCAGGATGTCCTGACCGTATCTGGTAGGATTGGGTCAATTTTAGTTGTACATCTTCCTCTCTGTGTATGGAACTTCTCATACAAGATGACTTCTCCCTTCTTCTTCCCATGATTTCTTAGGCCTTTGAATCCTTTTGATACATCCTCACCATCGAGGGATAATTTGGTGAGATGGTGGATATCCTTGACATGAATAAGATATATTCTATCAATCCACAAGCTCCTATCATGCACCTGACTGATCAAAAAATTGGTGCACTGTGCAACCTCACCAATAGTTCTGAAAACCGGTAGATCCCTGAGGTTCGTGATGGTGGAATTGAACAGGTTGATGAATTCTGGCTTTGACACAAACTACATGCCTCCCATTGTATCGGGAGACAAGTCCCATAATACATTAATATTCATCCACGAAAAAACCACTTGGTCCACCAGGTCGAGGTCGAGGATTTTTACTTGCTTAACCTTTCCTTTGACATCGCCCATGATCTAGACCTAGGGATCACACGGCTCATCTGGAATTGCTTCTTTTGGAGTTGAACTCCGTGTTCCTGTTGCTCTTGGAATTTTGGCTCTGGATTGCTTAGAAAAATGGATGGAATGAGTTGGGGCTCGAGGTCGTGAATGGGGAGAAGTAGATTTCACAAGCGAGACGAGAGTGAAGATAGCACAAGAAAAAAGATAACTGATGGAAACAATGAGTCTCACTCGTGAATTTGTTAAATCTTATACGCTGGACAACTAAAGAGATCTGTAATTACTTCTAAGGACACTCATTATTAAACCATAAACGCAATCTTAGGCTTAGGTGTCCGACGAGATTGATAATGGGGTAAGATCTATAGGGTGATCCGGGCCTTTAATGAACAAGTTGACAGGGATGTGGTCAACCTGAGGGCTTACAGTTTTAACGGTTTAGGATCCCGATGGGGATACCGATGGAAACTACATGTATCACACTTTATGGCTTAACGAAAAGTTCTAACAGGTTACTATAGCTACCATAAAGGGTATGACTAAACATGGTGTGTGTGGCACATGGATTGTGATACAATTCAGATTCCCCCCTCCTCCAACCGCAATGGGGGACCACGTCATATTTAATGAGTTCATTTAATGTAATGGTGGCTCTTTCGATCCTTTGTGGTTGAGTAAGCAGTTCTTCATAAATGAAACACTTAGACTGAAAAGGAATTATATGTCATGGCACAACAATGCACACTCCGACGTTATTAACTGAATTAAATAAAATACAAGAAATTAAAATCTAACTACTGTACTTTCTCCCTTGGACTGGATCAACAGTCATTTGGCTCAATCATGAGAAATATAGAGTTTCAGGCGAGAACCATTCACCCATCGTGGTCGAAGGATACCATCCAATTGCGCTAGCTTGACTCCACCAGAGTGTCATATTTCCGCAACTATGAAGGGAACCAACCAATGCATGTGCAACTTACCTGGATGCTTCTGATATCGAATTTCATAGAGTAGTACCTTATCCCCTTGCGTGAATATTTTGGACTTAATATGCCTGTCATGCCAAGATTTTTATCTAGCTTTCTCAATTGTCTGATGAAAATATGCTAAAAATATTGCTTCCTCAAGCTCTTACAAGTCTGCAATCCTTTGCACAATCGATTCATCATATGTCATGTGTGTATCATGTGTTATATAGAGACTAGGGGTAATAAACTCAGTAGGTACAACAAATTCTTTCCCATAAACCAAATGAAATGGAGTATACATGTGTAGATTCTTCGTGGTAGTCTTGTAAGCCCACAAGACTACTGGAACTCTATCATCACAATCTTCCCTATTTGTGCAACATAATTTTGTCAATCCTCTTTCCAGAATTTTATTGAATGCCTCCACTATACTGTTAGCTTGTAGGTGGCATGAAATGCTCTTATGGTATTGTATAATAAATTATGTTGTCAAAGTTATGATTTTGTTGCTAATAAAGTGACTACCTTGATCACTAGTCAGGATTCTAGGACATCCAAACCAAGTGATGACGTTCTCGAAGATAATCTAGCAACTATATCTGTCGAATAGTCTTGAACTGCCTCTGCTTCATCCCATCTTGTGAGGTAATCCATTGCGGTAATGATGTATCTAGCCTTTGAGTGCTTAGCCAAGGGGTTGATCAGTCCAATAAAATAAACAACCCACTTCTCAAATTCCTAAAGTTGTTTGACTGGATGAAGAGGTAATTCATATCTACGTGATGGCTTGCCCACTCTTTGGCAGATGTCGCAAGATCTATCATACTCCTTAGCATCTTTAAATAACGTATCCCACCATAATCCAACTTGAAGTACCTTCTTTGCAGTAGCTTTACCTCCAACATGTCCTCCCGCAACTCCATTGTTGAATTCCCATCGAATGTCTTGTCTTTCATGGTTTAAGACACATCTTATGAGGATGTTGTCAGCCTTAATTTGTAAAGTTATCATGAAATCAGTTGATAGTCTACTGCGCAAACCACCATATGTCGCTTTTAGGTTGTAGAGTAAGTTTCTGGGAAGGTCCATGTATTGAGGAAGACAACAATGTCTTCAAGATACTCTAGGATGGCCTCAATTCGAAATAGGTCTGCATCTGGGAGCTGATCATCCACTTCCCCACCACTTTCTCATGATTCCAACATGGACAAGTGGTCGGGACCTACATTGCATCTTCCTCATTTCACAATTACTTCAAACGAAAACTCTTGAAAGAGCAATGGCCACCTACAAATCCTTCCTTCAAGTACTATTTTATTGACTACGTACTTCAACATAGAATGGTCAGTAAAACACCTAAAATGAGAGCCTAACAAGTAGTGTTTAAACTTTTGTAATGCATAAATCATAGCTAGACCTTCCCTTTCGGTGGTTGTGTAGTTGCGTTCGACTTGTGAAAGTTTTCTGCTAGAAAAGTAGATAGGGTGGTCCATATTCCCTTCCCCTGGTTGCGCTAAAATGTCTCCCAGAGCAATACCTGATGCATCCACATGTACATGGAATTCAATTTACCAATTGGGAAATATCAATATAGGTGTAGTACTTAATTTTTCTTTGAGACTGTCAAATGATTTGTCACATTATGGTGTCCACCAGAATAGTTTAGACTTCTTCAATAATTTCTCTAGAGGTGCAGTGATAGTTGCATATCTTCTAATGAACCTATGGTAATATCCTATATGTCCCAGTGTAGAGCGCAACAATTTAGTACTTGTAGGTGGCGGCAAGTTCAGAATGACCACAAATTTAACTGGGTCTACCAAGACTCCTTCTCTACATACAATATGGCCTAGAAGATTTCCATGTGGTACATAGAAAATGCACTTCCTTAGATTCAGATATATCTGCAATTCATGACATCTATCAAACATTAACTAGAGTAGCGCTAAATGGTCTTTTAATAGGCTCTATACCATCCAATCATCCATGTAGACTTCTACAAACTTGTGGATGAACTCTCGAAATGTTGTTATTATGATCCGAGAGAAGACTCCAAGGGCATTCTTTAAACTAAAAGGCATTACATTGTATGTGAATGATCCCCATTCAGTTATGAATTTGGTCTTCTTCTTGTCTTCCTTTGCGTTTCTGACTTGGTGATATCCTGAAAATATGTATGTAAACGAATAAGATTCTTTTCCCGCAACCTGATATAACACTTCGTCACTGAAAGGTGTTGGAAACAAATCATGCACACATGCATAATTCAGGCTTCTATAGTCCACACAGACCTGAATGTATTCTGTATATTTCTTACTCTCGATAACTATGGGCTAATCCATTTTGCTTCTTCGATTGGAAAAATAAGTCCTGCTTCAAGCATTTTGTCTACTTCTTTCTTGACCTTCTCTTTTATTCTAGGATTAATTCGATATGGTCTGTGCTTCATATGCCTTGAGCCAGGCTTCAACATGATTTTCATTTATCTCGTGGCTCCTTTTATACCTTTCAGTTCTGAGAATGTTTTCAGAAACAAGTACTCACACTCCTGCAACAAACTGTGTATTGCATTCATAGTTTTCTCATCCCAGCAATCTCCTATAGAAGCTATCTTAGGATTCTCTGCACTCCCTATATTAACTTTCCACAACTTTAGTAGATGGTTATAGGAGCTATAGGTGTGACCAGTTATAGTATCTTGAATCTCTCTACTGCTTCCATTTCTTTAATGGTTAAGTTTCTAAGCTCCTTTAAGTAATCAGGTTTTTCCAGGTCTTTCTCAACTTTACAACAAGGTATAATTATCTTGTCATTTTCAAGACCCAAACTAGACTGAAGTAGATGAACATGGTCAACACATACTATTGGACTTGATCTATTTTTTCAAATGTTAGCAAAAAACATTTTCCTGATTCTTTGAAGGAGTGTGTTGAGCTCATGATACTTACTTGCAAAGGAGAAGTCCTTGCAAAATTGGTCTTGTAAGGTTTTCCAATAGTTTGTTTGTCTTCTGGTCTCTTGATGTATATACCAGGATTTTGGGATTGGCCCCAACGAATGGAGAAATACCTGAACCCATATGTGAGAGGGTAGTTCCGCAAATCTCCACTACTTTAAGCAATGTTCAATATGCACTTTAGGGTCAGACCATCCATCGAAAAGTTGTGCATATTGAAAATCTATATTCATATCTTCTTTTAGTTGATCCCTACTTTGGAATCGACATCAGATGGCTTGTTTTGCGTCTTCCCACTCCATAATCGAGGCTTTATGGGTATCCCTCTATATAGTAGGGGTATCTTGCAAGGATATATTAAGAACATAAATCATTTGATTCATCGCTATTTCCTCTTCCATGCTGGCAAGAAAATTTTATACCTCTGAGGTACCATCATATGTCGGGTGTTCTCTGACCTCAGCTCCAATCCATCTTGTTTCCCTGACAATTGTGCATCATCTTGAGAATCGTTCCTATGAACCTTGCTTCCAACTGTCAAACGCTACTTCTGAATCCTCGTCATCAAACTATATGCTTCTCCAACTTACCGATCCATGTGCAATGGGATTTATGTAATCTAGTCTCGTTCCTATTGTTATGGTGTATAATTGGTCAAGAGAATTTGATTCCATATTTTGGTCCACTGGTTCAATATATCTAGGCCCTAAACATCGATCTAAGGGTTGAACTACTTTTATCATATCTTCTTCAAACGTCATGGTGTCTCTCTTTAGATCAATGATAGCATAGTTGTCATATGCCCAATCAATTTTGAGTAGAGAAGGGTAGGGATCCTTATCTCCCATTATTTCAATTACCTCAAAATCGGATGTGGTCTTAACTCCCGCAACATCTATTTCCACATTTTCAAACCTTCCTATTGGGAAAATGCAGTACTAGTTTTCTATTCTCAATTGGATGGGGGCCTACACTAATTGAGGTTTTCGCAAAGCTTCCCAAGTATTTTTGGGTAGGATGTTGACATCGGATCCAAAATCTCGCATGACATCTTTGATTTCAAAATCATCTAGCTAGGCTTCTAACCTAAATTATTTTTCTGTTCACACCTTTCTTCTATGGATTCTTTGGGTATTCTTCTCAAGGAGGTTGGTCCTTACTATGGCTTCTGGGATTCCCTCATTTCCCAATATTAGATAGAGATTGTTGTGCAACTTCTTTGTAATTTAGTCATCACCTAGGATATCAAAGAACAATTGAAACTAGATATTGATTACACTTTGAGATTGCAAAGAGTGTCTCCTTGGAATTGTAGAATTTCTAGGTGTCGGTGGTGAGGTAGGGGATGATCTTAAATATTTCTATTTCATTTTTTAAAAACAACTTTTGTTTCATAGGGGCATACCTTTCATCTTTCGGAACAACTTCTGAATTTTGGGCTGAATTGTTGATTAAGGTTGGTTGTCATTGATGTCAACCCTTGAAGAAAGCCCCGTGGCACAAGGTTTGGGTAATGGACCCAAGATTGTTTGATGTAAATATGACTCATTATTGTCTTGTCATGGTTGATAAGAAGTAAAAATGAATGAACTCCAAAGTAGTTCCCTTATGGTGAAATCCCTCACAGGAAGAGGCTTCATGGAGTGAGANAGGACAGTGAATTTGTGAGTGAAAATATCCTAGATGGATAGTGTTTGTCATGCAATTTCTGGGGGTATGTGGAATGTCACATAAATCCTCACGGTTAGAGAGTTATGACCATATGAACTTGGAGAACCCTCATGAGTCTTATAGAAGCCCCCAAGAGTCAAATTGCTTTGCAAAAAGAAATTATTTTAAATGAAGAAGCCCTAAAATAAGGAAAGTGTAAGGCTACATGAAGATATAAATAAGAGACAAATCTCACTCATAAAAATACACTTGTACATATTGTATATCTATTTTCTTGTGTAAAGATTCTTGTAAATACTTGTGGATACATCTGAAGTGGCGAACGTCTGAGGTAGCACGAAGGGTTGACGGTGAAATTCTCAGATTCACAGAAAACCCTATTTTCTGAGGCATACGTGAGTTGTCTGTGTATAGGGTGCGTATGTACATGGGTTGGTTGTGTATAGGGTGAGTATGTATGTGGGTTGACTGTGTATAGGGTTAGTACATGTTGATAAAACCATGAAACTTGAGAAGATGAAGGTGCAGAGTTTCTAGATTCCGATATCAAGCTCCCAAGAAGGTCTAGAGTGCTCAGATACATCAGATCCATCCATTGGTTCAAAAGGTATGTATTATTTCTATGAATATTTGGATTTTGATGTATGCATGAGGAATGGCAATGGAGATTTGAGGATTCTCCTGAGAGAGACTAGAGGCTACATGGGATCTTTTGTATAAGTCAGATCTACAGAAATATAGTGCTGGTATATTTATCATTGATACTTCTTGTTGAGGCACATCTTGTATTTCTTCACATATGGCTAAGATTTTTCATGGTACATGGTTGAGATCTTGTATTTATTGATGTATTGAGAAATTGAATATCATAAAGGGGTTGATGAATAAGATCATGTGAGGGATATTATACTTGTTCATGATTACACATACCTATATACAGTGACAGGTTACAGATCTATGTAAAAGAAGTTACAGAGGGTCAAAAGTTTTCAAGTGAAAGGAAACCCTAGTTTCAGAAGGCATACGCAGGCTGCATAACAGATAGGGTGCGTACATACATGGGCTGCATCACTACAGGTCACGTATCTATTGTATTTTTGTAAATGCATGTTCAGTTCACGTATGGTTTGATTACAGGGCAATTGTACAGATTGGATACAGGGCAGTGTTACAGGCTGATATAGTTGTACAACAGTATATCTCACAGTGACAGGTTGACAGTGGTTCCATCATTCTACTTCTACTTCAGGGCAGTTGGA
>JASDQU010293416.1:0-14336 GCA_032191745.1 Picea mariana
TCCTCAGGAATTAATGAGGGATGGGGAGGTGAACCACCCATCCATAGAGTCGTCAGGCCTGACCAGCGTGAGGAAAATCGCGCCACACGCAACCTCGAAAGAGGATAAGGCATGAGGGAGAAGCAATTGGGGCAGACATGAGGGGAGGAAGAGAACTTTGGAGATATGCAGAGTGAGTGGTAGCAGAGAAAGGGGAGAGTAACCCTTATTCTCAGTCACGGGAAAACCAAGACACAGTCTTGGAGCATTGTGGTCTCATCTCAGGGGTGGCTAGTTGTAAATCCTATCAGAATAGTTGAGCCTACGGTTGGGTGGAAACGAGCACCCCTCTCAGTAGTTTCCCTCACTTCTAGTGTTATTTCTGATAAGTGTTTTACATCTTGCATCTTGAAATTCATGTGCTGATATATATATGCTCATAAACTGTGAAATTGTGAATGATTACAGTATAAGACTATATGTGCAGTTTTTTGATAAGAGATGGTAGATGTATGCTTATAATAGAAGAGCCATGCATGGCTTATGTTGATAAATGAATTTATTTATGCGTAAGTTGAACCAAGTCAAACTTCTAGTCTATTCTCAAGAATTTGGTTTCCCCTTATCTGTCTCCAGGAATGCCTCGAAATAGATCTCTTCATAGAGATACCTTCCTAGGAAAGGTTTACCAAGAACCTGGAAAAAGGACTTGAATGCGCAAGACTTAACAACCCTATACGAGGAGGAAGGACCCTCTTAAAATCTTGAATTAGTAGTGTAGGGATAAGTATCGATCGACGGATGAAATCCCGTCGGAAGATCTGTGGGCATTCATGATCGTTAGATTGATGGAAGCAACAAGGGCATTACATGCCTTGCCCCTTTTCCTCTATCTTCGTGAATAACGAGGAAATCGGGACCATAGATCCCCAAGGTCTATGGGAGTATGTGGACCGTTGGTTTTTCCACGTCCAGAGAGTAGTGGGAGAGTGTGTGATGTGGGAAAAATATGAGCCATCAGATCTTATCTAGAAAACCCAACAGTCATTGGATCTGTTAGGAGATGCATGAGGGTTAAGCCCTCGTGAACAAGGGCGAAAGTCCTGAGAGAGAAGTCGGTATCGGGGATTTGGAATTAGGGATTCCGGGAGTTCTGATGACAAGAGATCAGGACACTCCATGGTGAAAGTCTTGATATAGATCTAGATCGTCCATCTGTGAAGGACACGTGGCAAAGATCGAGAGTCCATCGGTATTTCGGATACCGAGGATTCGAGTTGACAAAGGATTTGCATCACTAGGGGTCACAAGTTGCGAAATCATGAAAACAACAAGGATCGTCCATATATAGAGTACACATGGCTATTGTTAAGCACTTCAGTGTTTCAGAACCCGAGAAACAAAAAGGGCAAGAACCCTTGTCTTCATGAGTCATGAAACCCCGATTACCAAAACCCTGAATCAGTTTAAGTCTGAATAAGTTTGAGAAAGGTGGGATTCAATCGTGACCGTTGATCATCCTGAAAAGATCACGACCGTTGATTGTGGGTGAAGGTCACAACCGTATATAGGATGGACATGTGGCTACAGGTCAACATTTCGGAGTTTTGGCACTCGGGAAACCAAAAAGGGAAAGAACCCTTGTCTTTGCAAGTCACAAAATCTCGATCACCGAAACCCCGAAATAGCGTGAGGTGTGAATGAGGTTGAGGAAAACCGGGATTTGATTGTGACCATTGATCATCCCAAAAAGATCATGACCATTGATCTTTGCTGAAGGTCTCCGCCATCCATCAAAGGGACACGTGGTTGTCGATCGACATTTCAGCATTTCGGCATCCGGAAAACTAAAAAGGCAAGAGACCTTGCCTTCGCAAATCGTGAAATCCAGATACCCAAAATTCCGATACCCGCGGTAGTGGAGAGGAGAAGCCTCAAAGGAACCTAGACTGTCCATCAAGGGAGACGCGTGGTGAGCAGTCAGAGTTCAGGGGAAAGTCCCGAAATCCCGTGGACCATTGGATCCACACTCTTAAGAGCCATCGATCTCTTACACGAATTCCCATATTGGAATTGGGAGATTTGAATGACGAAGAGGCTTGGATTCGTTGCATTTCAAACTCCCAAGTGCTGAAACCATGAAAGGATCCATACCGTTGGATCAGGGGAGGCTTACGGTTGTCAATCTCCCTTTGGAGGGAAACTTTGGAGACCTCAGAAGTTTCGGGGATTTGAATGGGGGAAGGTAGAAGTCATGTATCATGATTCCTTGAATCACAAAAAGCCGATAAGCTCTTGGTTGACTTAAGCATGTGGAAACAGTATAGGGTCACGTAGACAAGACCCCAAGAGAGAAACTTGCCCCTCACTTGCCCCGTCGGGGTTCGGCGTTTCATTGTTTCAAGCTTCGGGGTTTGCAGAGTCGAGAGACTCCACGTTCTGGTAGCACTGAGTCACAAAGTTGGAAAAGATGCCATGCTGATTTGGCCAATAGTCGTGAACTACAACCACATGGAGGTGGAAAAAAAAGGAAAGAGATAGCCTTCGCTAAGCCCTATAAGACTTCGAGGATTTTGATCGTTGAGAAATCAACGAAAATTTTTGATTTTCGTAGTGGGTATGTGACACAGTGCAATCGGACCTGTCATTTAAATGCACTGATATTTGTTAAACATATATATAGGCAGTAAACCCAATAATCTGGATTAAATTGCAAGATCCTAATTGATATTTAAACATACAACCAACAGCCACCATTTAGACACAAACTATGCACAGGGTAATTCACCGAGGCAATGTAATTCTGCCACTGTAAAAAAAAACAATTCAATGTGACTTAAAAAGTTGGGTCATCCATCCAACACAAACGAGGTCTAAAAAACATGACCTTCTTAACAAATGATCGATTGCAACAAATAAACATGATTAAAACTCTATGAAACCCAAGCTATCCATGTTATACACAGTGCGCAGTCACCAAAACACTACGATGCAATATTTCCATTTAACAAAATCAAACACACAGTCACAATAATAACTCAATTCATTGTGTTGAGTCATCAATCTAACACAGTATTACTTTGATTTAGTCCAACTGTGATCAACTATGTTGTGCAAACTCAGACTTATACAATCGAACAATCATAAGGATATAGTGGATATAGTTTCTACAGTCATCCAGTTCAATAATCATTCGGCCCCAAAAGAAAACCACAGTTACCACGACCATTATCTCATTGTGCAAGAACACCATACACACAATGCAGCATGCATGAGAAACATCAATCATTTGTAACCAATTCCATCTAAACATCCAAACAATCCTTAGTGAAAAAATACCAGTGACTGTGTGCCAACCAACCAATGTTTCACTATCATAAAATCAATTGACCTAACAAGTTGTGACAACAACACATACCCATGCATCGATTTGAATTGGGGCAGTGGCCCTTTCCATTAAACAATACTAAGTTATTAATCATAAGGAGCATGACTGTGTAATTTGAGTGGTGCCAATAACAATGCAAGATTTGTCATTATTATCACAAAGGCAGTAACTAAATTCCAAACCAACATGACTACCCTATGACAAACTAGGCTAGTCTATATTCAAAGTAATCGACCATACATTCTATCCACAATAACCCATAGAAACTTGACAGGTCCGACAGTCTTCTCTATAAAACTCCATACTGGAGGGTTAAGGGTCTTCTTTGTAGCCAACACAAGGGGAACAGAGCCAACTCCTCGTAATGGTGAAACCTTTTAGGCCAATGGAATACACACACACAAAGCCATGATTCATTTGTGGACAGGTAACAAATCCATGACAAGGGCCATAGCAAAAGGTGAGGCTCTAATTTTTGGCCTCGCAATGTTATTTAACGCATGCGAGGCATAATCCTCATTCTCTCCAATAAAAAAACCACGGCATAGAGGTGAAGACAGGGTCGAGTAAGAACAAGGAAACCCATTTCATGACCCTTAGTGGTGAAACCAACCAATTCCCAAAAGAACAAAACACAGTGATGTAGAATGCCTTCAACCATTATACCTAGAAAAGCCAAAGACTGGATTTAGTGACAAATGCATGAAGATAACCATACGATCAAGACCAAACAAAAACCCTCCAACTAAACTAGCAGGGATAACAGAGAGCTACCACCATCCACTCTTCATTCCAAGAACACAATTTCACACAGTTGCAACACTTAGGAAAACACAAACCAATACACCTGAGCCAGTAATCATTTCATAACCAGAGACAAGTCACGAATGGCCAAAAAAACAACATACATGTAATCGAATTACTTAAAGCGTGAGTTGGCCTAGTGGTTCCTCTCTACTAAGAATTCAGAGCATAACTGCAGTAGCAAGATCGAACAGTAGCCCAACTAGGCTGCTGGCTAATGGGAGGAGTAAAGGTGATGTGCAGTAAATGCACATCACCTCCACACACAATGCATTAATTCATTAGTACATGACAATGGGTTCTTCATTAACACCATCAATCAACCCATGTATTGAGACCATCACCACATTAAAATCCAATAGCGTGGCCATATCACAATTCTAACTTATGCCATAACATAATTCAACCAAGTTCTATATAATTCAACAATGCACATAGCCATTTGCACTATTACCTTACCAAATGCACCACCAACATTTCATGCCATTATATGCGTATAAATCATATAACTCAATCAAAATTGCATATCCATTTACTTGTTATATAGGATTTAAAAATAATCGTTAAGTCTTTCATGCATGTAGTATATTTTATAGGATAGATTTAAATTCTTCCCTTTTGCAATCGTTTCTCATTTCCTTACAATTGTTCGCATGTAGTATTGCAAAATTGGATCCCTTTTCTTTGCATTTGTTATAGTATTTTTTCCTTTCTCAAAATTGTCCTTCATGTAATTTCACTAACATGTTTGTTGTGCAAGTGCAATAAGAACAGATAGCAATGATATTAATGAATAGCATAGGTTGTAGTAACATAAGGAATCAATATCTCATAAAATTAAACCATAGCCAATAAAAAAAGATCTCATCAACCATGTAAACCCTATCGCACATCAACACAACATCAAACATGAACAGATCTGGTCTCCAATGGTTCAAGGGTGTCCCACCTACTAGTATTATTTATCTTTTATAATAATAGGCTTTAGCAACACTTTGCAGGTAAAACTTCATTGACAATTTTTAATTGTCAACAACTTTCATAAGTGATCTTACTATCTCTCAAGAAAGGAATATTGTTGGTGGGAGGAGTGTGAGTGTCAGGGGTGCAATAATCTAGCTGATCAATAGTGACAATTTTACCTTGATGAGGGGATTGTACACATCAAAACATCGATGAAGCGACGATGGTCATGGCATAAAACCAACTTCTTCTTAATAACAAGTCGTAATCAAGGGGAGAATCGACTACCTCTACATCGACATAGATGGTATTACCTCAACTGAATGGCCAAAGACTGCAAGAGTCTGTTAGGATGAAAACCTCGCCCATCGAATGCTCGCAACATTGTAGGGGATTTTTTAAGTGCATGTGATTTTAATCCTTTCCAACAAGCTAACGACATGACAAAAGTGGAAGCTCCATCATCAAGTATGGTGCGGTGAATGTGTTGGTTATGAACAATGACATCAATTTGAAAAGCAAGCTGGTGAGAAATTCATGACTTGAAGTTGTCGAGGTTAAACGTGATATTATTTGATGGCAGCCAAGTGTGTTCTATGTTGACTTGGGAAATGTTGTAGAACTTCAAGAGACAACATAGCACATGGTGCTTGATCCAAATATTCAACAATGTTGTATTTTTGGGCAGCATGTGAACTAGGATTAAAAGTTGACTTGTGAATAGTGCTCTTGGGAGGGCGTAAAATAGAGTTGAAAGTAGGTTTCTCAATCTGAAGTGACCTAGATGGAGGACTAACGAAGGTAGGAGATGGATCTGGTGGGGTACCATTAGTGACCTTTTCTTTATCAGGTTTAGCCGGTTTGTCATACATAGTGGTGCAAGTGGTTAAATCAATGCCATTGAACATTTAAATATGAGCACTCATTGAGGCTTCATCACTAGGAGGATGGCTGGAATTTCCCCCTACGGGAGGGGAAAGTGCATGAGAAACCATGGATTGTTGTTGAGGAAAAGGTTGTGTTAACACGGTGGGTTTAGAATTCCCTTTGAAAAGTTTTGTAACTTCGTCGTGATGTGGACAGTCTCGGGTGAAATGATCATCACCACAAATAAGACACGGAAATTTCAGTTTTCGTGGTGGTTTTATTCAGTAGCATGTGGTGGAGTTTGTGTTTTTGGATTATTATTATTATTATTATTATTATTATTATTATTATTATTATTATTGGATTTATTTTGTGTTTTCTTCTTAGCCCCGGATTGTTGCGAAGAGGCAAATTGAACTGCATTCACCTCATAGACTTGAGTCGGGGGGGGAGATAGAGGATTGAAGTTGAACTGGTAACAAGTGCAGAAACAGAGCGATTAGTTCTTCCAGTCGACTGTTATGAACATTGGGTTTTGACGGTACTGATAACTCCAGCTGCATGTGTCGTAGAAGAAGGTTTGGATTAATCGGTAGGAGTACGAGTATCATTTGGAATCAACTCATACAATGTACCGGATTGGGAGTAAACCAAATCTAAGTACTGACCTCAGGAAAAGGATTCTTCCTCAATGACCACACCACCCATGGCAATGTCACGATCAAATGGGGGTAAAAGAGATTTAATAAACCACTCTGCCAATATTTGGTCATGAATGGTCACTTTAATCAACCTTCATCGTCCTCTCCATTCATGAATGTGATAAGAGATATGTATGGAGTTCATTTGACAAAGGGAAGTTAAAATTTTAGTACATGTCTCATAATGGATGGGTAATTTAAAATGCATGAGAAAATCCATAGCTAGAGAGTTGAAGTCTTGAAAGGAACCACGTTGAAGTTCAATGTACCATTTGGCTACAGAGCTCGTGAGTGTGCACTGGAAAAGATGCAAATGTATATAATCATCCATCAATGAGTTTGATTAAAACCATAAATGGAATGTCATAACATGGTTGTTTGGGTATTCCCCAGGTTTATCATCAAATTTGGGGATGTCAGAAGGTAATTTAGCAGGAATTACTAGCCAAAAAGAAAGTGCAATATGGGATCATTTGTTAACCAAGACAAATCGGGTAGATCTAGTGTGGCGAGAAAGGGTAGTTTTCGATTAAACTGAGGGTGATACTGATGCAAAATAGGGACACCAGTGGGAACATAAATGGGTTGAGGGGGATAATTGTATCTAGTAGGCCCTCCCATATATGGTTGTTGTTGACCAGTATAAGCATGATTCGATTGTTTTTGAGGAACGTTCATGAGCAAGGTGAAACCGAGTTGATTTTGAGGAGTATAAGTTGGTTAATTTGGTTGTGGAGGATAAATACATTTCCCTTGAGGAGTTTAAATAGTTTTTCCCTAAGGAGGTTAAAAATTAGACCCTTGGGGAGGATAAGGTTGTTGTCCTTGAAGACCCGAGGTGGGATTTGCGACACTTGGATAAGGTTGTCCAAAATACAATCTGGAAGGAACAGGATTCGGTACTCCTCCTTGTGGGTTATGTTATGATTTCCCCCCATCGTAAGGTTGATTAAACATACCTCCTTGAGGTACTCCCCAGGATTATGATGGGTTTTCGGCAAAAGAGGGTTGTCCCCTTGCCATAGGTTGATTAACAATTGTGGTTTGGCCAGTAAAAGGGGGTTGTCCCCCGACAGGAATGTTCAAGGGTGGTTTTCCCCTAGGAGGGATGGGCCCACTAGATAATGGTTTCCCCCTAGGAGGGATAGGCCCACTAGATGATGGTTTCCCTCCAATTTGGATTTGTCCCGTAGTTGATTGTGTATGTATGGCAAGGGTCTGCATTCTCTGATGTAAAGGTGTTCCAACAGGATCCTATGGAACATGAGGAGCTGTAGTGTGAAGAGTTGTAGTGGTGGGAGTAACGATTGAAGTACCTTGTGCATGATTAGGTGTTACGACTCCAGCATTAAGGTGGATTTGTGTTGATGTGGCAGCAAGATCGACTACATATTCGATGGGACGATCAATAGTCTGATCGGACAGTCCTGCCTTAGTGGCAGTAGAGGCAAGAGGGTCATGAGGATCAAGAGGTGGTTGAATAAAGTCAAATTGTTCATAAAGATCATGTCCCGATGGAGTCTTCCATATGGAACGAAAAAGTGTCTGTTGTGGATTTTACATGTCAATAGACTAGACAAGAGTTATGTATTCATCATAATCACATTGTGTGTCTTCCATCTGTGTTTAGTATATGGCCTCAACGGTAAATGTTGAATTTATTCTTCTATTATATCACCAAATGATTCCAATCGAACAAGGAGTGGTTCGATAAGAGATTCTAACACACGAGTAGTATGAGGAATTGGATCCTCAATCATAACCAAGGCACTTTTAATATTTTCGAACAAAGGAGTAGCAGCGCTCCTAGCGTTGGAGTGATTTTCTACCTCTTCACAATACATGTCTTTTTTTGAATTAGGAGGTAAGGGTCTGTAGCCTTCCGGAGGAAACCCTTGCATCCTACGTGATCTACGAATACCTTTATTTTCTATAGTCTCAATCTTGAAAAATTATTAAATCAACAGCACATGCTAAAAAATCTAGAAGAACCAACAAGAAAGCAAGCCTTCTCTCAATGACCGTACTAGTTGGTGATGAAATCCAACATCATGTGATCAAATTGAGAAGGTTCTAGGATATGAGCGGGTGGAAAAGTTACGATGGTGACCTTCTTAACAGACTTACGCCTTGGTGCAAGCTTCCACACAGTACTCATGGATTTACCCTCCAAGGAGCCTGAGTGAGTTTGACCAACATTTTTTCTAGGTATAGGGAAGACTTCCCTTCACCGTCACCTTGTGTAAAGACCCTAATGAACTTCTATTTATGGGAAGGAGAAGATTTTTTTTTTCTTTCAGTATCAAACACAAGAATGCAGAAATTTCATGCAATTGCCTTCAACAAGAATCAAATTCAATGCTAAATTATTCAAAATTTGTTTCTAAGATCCAAAAACCAATCATGAAAAGATATCTCTTTGTTTAAATATGAACATTAATTGATTTGATTTTATTATTCTTATGCCAATCAATATTTCACTATTTTCAGTTTTAGACAATTGGAAGCAAGTATCCTATAAACAAAAAGAACACTCTCACAACAATCAAATAAGAAATGAAAACAATTCTTAAGTTTTCAAAAAGAAAGCCAAAATAGCAAAACTCACTCAAGACATTTTCTTGGAAATATACCAAGATCAAAGACTAAAAAGGACATTACAAATATCTTTGGACTTCCTTGTAACAACTTTCAAATGATCATATGAACAAGAAAGTATCGAAAATGAACTCAAATCCTCAAAGAGAAAGAGTGATTTCAAAAACAAGGAAATATCTTTAAAAACCCAAACAAAGACCAAAAAAATCTGAGAAAGAAACAAGTTGTAAGCTTTATAGAAGCCACAAGCTGATAGAACAAGTCCTGAGAAAAAAAGGACCCAAAAATCACACCCAGCACAGGTGTCCAACAATTTTTCAAAAGACGGAAAAATCGGTGCTCTGGTTGTATAAGCACCAGAGCGCTACAACGCTCCCTAAAGCACTACAGGGGATCACCAATACTGAAATCAGTGTTCTAGTTGTAAAGGAAAGAGGGCATGGGTTTCTTAGAATGAACAAGGCTCAACCCAGAAAATAAAAACTCAGGAAGGCTTGATCATCAGTCTATGAGATGACTTCAGGACTGACAACACATGTATAAAAGAGGAAAAATACAATGAGTAGGATCTGAAAATGAGAAAAATTTAAGACAATACCAAGGAAAGAAACTGAAACTAAAATCTTTGATCCCTAGTGGAGTCGCAAATTTCTATTGTAGGAAAATTCCCCTGCGAACAAGTGAATGTCCTCTTGGATCCAAGACCCCTATGACCAAGACAAAAAACTGCTAACATTGAACACTGACATTCCTTTAAATGTAGCTAAACTAGTCAAAGGAAAAAGAGGAAGAAACCATGATGTACCTTTTTCTGAAGCTTGTCTTTTATGTTGAACAACTAAGAGGGGGGGATGAATCAGTTGTTCCCGTGCTTAAACAATTATGCTTCTTTTAAAATATTTACAAGACACTCAATGATGATCACAATAATGCAGGAAAATGAACAATGGCACATTCAACATCAGTCACATATATGAGAAACACAGAGATAGAATTTTCCCAAGGAAACCCATACAAGGTAAAAACCTCTTCTTCTTTATATGATAAGTATTATTTACATTATTTACATTATCATACATTTGAGCACCAACTCATTGTGAGGCTACAACCTCTGTTTTGCAATCTGCAACTTGCTGAGAGCACCAACTCTCTATTTTTCTCTAGAACCCACTAGAAGGAAGCACCAACTCCCTGGTTTCTCTAGCTCCAACTAGAAGGGAGCACCAACTCCCTATTTTCTCTAGCACCAACTCCCTGTGTTCAATCCCTCACTTGAATCTCTGAGGACACCAGTCCTCTCTAGCACCTCCCAACCACCCTTGATTATGAATATGAAATACTCAAACCTATTACAGTGACATAGTGTTCAATAACAGCTTACCAGTCTCATCATTGTTCTGCAAGATTTTGCTACTCATACTTCCTTGCTATCTTCCAGCATGCATCTGCTGCCCATTCTATTCTTCTACTTTTATGCTCTGTGCACCATGTCCATTCGCTGCACAGTTATTCTTCTGTTCTTTTCATCTATTGCACTCTGTTACTTCATGTATGAATCACCTTCAACAACATCCACTGCAATCCTAGTAACAACAACAACCTATCTCTTCTCTGTACTGTGTATTTATAGCTTTTTTTCACCTTGTGCATGCAATGCATGCAATACCTCTGCATACTCACACCCCGCCGATATCCTCCACAACTCGAGTGCTATGTCTGATCATCATTGTGACTCTTTAGCTTCTCTGGCCATTTTTCCATTCATTCAGCATCACTGTATGTTATACTGAGATTCCTGAGCCTCTCTAGTAGTTGAGACTCTTCGTCTTCTCTATGAAAAACGAGCTCACCTTCTCTGTTCCAGTTACAGGCTTCAATGCTCATCCAGCTATCAATTGCCTCCACGAGCATCTTCATCCCTTTTGAAGATTCCCAGAGACTCTTCATCTCCTCTGTCAATCACCCCGAAGTGTCTTCGAGTCCTCTGGCAGACACCATCAGTGATTCTGGAAGTTACACTGTGACATGCAATAGTAGCCCTCCGATCTCCTTCAGTTTCATCTGCACCATTGGATTAGCTGTGATTTATGTGTTTCACACTTTCACAATTCGAAGATTCTGCGATGAGGCATCCTGACTCTTCAAGTTGTGAGCTCCGAAAAGGAGCTTAGCTGCTCTAGCTCCCTCCTCTACGTGACCACGGGTGGTGACCACTGGTTATAGCAATATTTCACCTTTTCGGTATTTTGGCATTCGTATGATCTCATGTTTTAACACTCCCAAACGCGATCCCCGAAATTCTGAGGCGGAGCTTATCTGCACTAGGTCCTTCCTCCACATGACCATATGTGGTGACCATAGGCTACACTATAAGGTGCTACGAAATTATGGTCTTCATCGACCCTGATCGATGGTCCACAATCTTGATGAATCAACGGTCCAGATATCTTCGTGATTTCGCATCTCACGGTTCCTTAGATGTGGGTTCTTGTCACTCCAAGTCGTGATACGCGAAGCTCCGAGATGGAGCTTAGATCAACGGTCTAGAACCCTTGGTGATCTGACGGTCCAGATCTTATCATGAGTTTGCATCTCATGATTCCTAAGATGTAGGTCCTTGTCACTCCAATTTGCGAGTCACGAAACTCTGAAATGGAGTCGACAGTCGAGATCACACTTTGATCTGACGGCTGCAATTAAATCACGATTTCAATGGTCATATTTCTTGTCTCTTCAAGTCATGAGTCGCGAAACTCTGAAATGGAGTCGATGGTCCAGATCACACCTTTATCTGATGGCTATGATTAAATCATTTTTTCGCATATCGCGATTTCAATGGTCATATTTCTTGCCTCTCCAAGTCGCGAGTCGCAAAACTCTGAAATGGAGTCTTGGATCAACAGTCTCGATCAACACTTGATCTTACATTCATCAAGAATTGTAAATGGGATCCAACGATCATAAATGTTACTTCTCCTCCCGAGCTTACTTTGTTCCGCTTACTCTGATCTTGCCATCGTTGATATTGGTCATCGTTGATCTTTTCCATTGCTGATCTTTGTCATCGCTGATCTTTTCCATCGTTGTTCTTTCCATCAATGATCTTTGTCATCGCTGATCTTTTCCATCACTATTATTTCCATCAATGACAAGATTACTCCCAACTGTAAACCTTCCAACACTTTCTCGGTCCAGTATGAACTTGATCTTCAGGCCCTTTAATGAGTTATGTAATTCAATAGACAATAAAGACAATGCATACTTCCTATTCTATCAAGATTAGTTTAAACTAGATTTATCAAGAATAGACAAGCCTATGCAAACGTACACAAACTTGAAGGAAACATGCCAAGCATATATATTAATGAGAACATAACAAGGTACTTACAATATGTAGATGCAGATGCAGTAGCCCCGCCAAGTCCTCCTTGTCCAACCCCTTGCTCGAAAGACCCCCGATCAGAATGACAATACTTTTCACTGATATTCCTCCCCTTTAAACCATGAGAATGCCTCCTTATATAGGCTTTGAGAGGCTCAACCACCTTAGCTATATTTGGAAAAAATTTAGGATATGACTCCATTAGTTGTGGGATTTCCCTTAGATCCAACCTATAACTTGGATTCGAGCCAAACTAACTCGAATGTTTTCTAGTTGTCCTTAGATATAAGGGGGATTCCTCCCCAAGATTCTCTCAACAGATTGGTGCTCCCTTAAAGCTAGCAACAGATTGCTATAGCACTCCCTGATAAGTGGACAAGGAGCACTAGCACTCCCTACGTGTGAGCAGGGGAGCGTTGATCTCCAAAAATTCGTTTAAGATGATCATTCTTCAAGGAAAACTTTTTGTAAGATTTTCCAAATGATATGTTTTCCTCTTCTAGAAAATCTTAGAGGGTGTACCAAGTGTTCTTATAGTTTCATCTGCATTGCGACACATGCAGGATGGAAATATTATGTTTGTGACACTTGTGACAAAAGTGTGACACTTGCGACACTTATGACAATGAAAATGAGACATTATCGAAGTGAGGAATTTTGATGTGTAACAGTACCCTTTCTTCTTGAAAGGTATAGATTGGTCATCTTCTCCTTCGGTACAAGAAAGTATAATAGACACCCAAATATCCTGAAGTGACCAACCTCAAGCTTCTCTCTAGTGAAGGCTTCTCCAAGAGTCATATTCTTCATAATCTTATGAGGACTCTCATTTTGAATGTATATTGATGTCATGGATGCCTCTTCCCAAAGAATCATAGGTAGATTTTGATCATGTATCATCGCTTTGGTTGCCTCAAAAATAGATCTTTTATTCCTCTCTGCAACCCCATTTTGTTGAGGGTTATAAGGAATGGTGTACTCCCACTTGATCCCTGCCTCAATACAGAAATCATTGAAATCCCTGGAGTTGTACTCTCCTCCATTATCTGATATCAACACCTTGATCCTCCTCTCGGTCAGGTTCTCAACCTAAGCTTTAAACTCTTGAAATATCACAATGACTCCATCCTTAGTCTTCAAGAAGTAAATCCACATCTTCTAAGAGTGATCATCGATGAAGAGAACATAGTAAAAATATTCGTTCAAGGAAGAAACGATCATGGGTCCACAAACATATGTAAGTATTAAGTCCAAGTGTAGAAATTTCAATACAAATTAAGTATTTCCTATGATTCTTCTGATCTAACAACTACACCACTGTTAAATACAAAATCTCTTCTACTATTATTCTTGCGGAAAATTAAACCATGATCACAACCACAATCACAAAGTGAAATATAAAGAACACATAACACAGAAGTTTTTCTGAGAAAGCGTAAAGCTAAAAACCCCACTATCGAATATTATGTATATCATGAATCATGAAACAATCTCATACAAAACTCTAATCCAAGAGCTCTCGATACAATACAATCGTCTCACACTGTCATACACAAATCAGCAAATACATGTGCCAATTCGTGTGTCTAGATAGCTTGCCTCCTCTGCACAAACTCTGCAATTCGAATTCTCACAATGATGAGAATTGCCTAGT
>JASDQU010293417.1:4126-14288 GCA_032191745.1 Picea mariana
TATGCGGCTTGGTTATTGGTGGATGGGCCTAAAAATATGCCACTGGAATGGAGTCGTATATGTGAAGGGGTATAGAGGGCCCAAGCAGCCCAAGCAAGATTCTGGGTCTAGTTGTTGGCACCGTCAACCTAGCCAATGTGGTAGGTCTATGGAGGATCCATATGTCAATAACATGGGTGATAGATCAGACATGAGTAGTGGTGGTCGATAAAGAATACTAAAAACTCTAAAAATGTGTACAAAGGAAAACCTAAGGTAGCGGGGCTATGCTTAGGCGTAAAATTTCTTCAAGTATAACCCGTTGATGGGTTCCTTGAGAGGGAAGCCTTCTGGAGAGGCCAAGATGTAGGTGCCTTTAGTGAGGAAATGTTGGATGATGAAGGGTTTGTGCCATAATGACTCGAATTTCCCATGGCCGAGAGTTTCGTGGGCGATATGATAGGCTAACATGAGATCACCTTTCTTGAATGAGTGAAGATTGACATGGTGGTCGAAGGTGGATTTGGACCATTTTTTAGCTGCCTCGTTGTGTTGTAATGAAGAATGATGGTCTTCATCAAGTGATTATAAGGTCAGCAGGTGTTGCTCTATTAGCTTAGTGTCAGGTAAGAGCTCTATGGCAGTGCGTAATGTTGGGATTTCTCACTAGATAGGGAGGGTGGATTCGATCCCATGGACAAGGTGGAACGGTGTAAAACTGGTGGAAGTTTTGAATGTCGTGTGACAGGCCCATAAAGAGAAAAATAACATATGATGTTAGTTGGTCTTATGTTTGTTGACGGTGCATTGTAGCATGGTTTTGAGGACTTTATTTACATCCTCAACCTATCTGATGGACTGAGGGTAGTATGGGGAGGAAAACTCATGGGTGAAGCCTAAATTTGAGGAGAGTTCCACAAATATCTCGTTCTCAAAGTGTTTACCATGATCGAAAACTAACTGTCATGGGACTCTGAACCGGGTAATGACATGGTTGATGAAAAAACGCATTGTTTTGTCAGCGGTGTTGTTAAATGTGGGCATGGCTTTGGCCCATTTGGTAAAATAATCCACTACCATGAAAATTTACTTGTGTCCATTACTGGATGGAGGATGGAAAGTCATGAAGTCTATGCCCAACTTACAAAAGGGGTTGGTTGTGATGACTGGGTGTAAAAGAGCTAGTGGAGCTCGTGCTTTGTTTGCATAAAGATGGCAGTTATCACATCGCTTGATGGCATGGATGCAGTCATGAAACAAAGTAGGCCAGAAGTAGCCGGCTCGAATGATCTTTTGGGCGGTGGACATACCTAAGAGGTGACCACTGCAAGCGTCGTTGTGGAAATCATTCAAGACATGGTCAGCTTCATCGATGGTAAGACATCGCTGAAGGATGGTATCGTCCCCTCGTCGGTAAAGAATTTCCCCGATGTGGAGGTATCATGGAGCCTGATGGCGAATGCATCGACGATCATTATGAGAGAGGTGAGATCTTAAATTTTTTGTATGAAGGTAGACGAGGAGGTCATCATACCAAGGGTCATCGTAGGGAATGAAGAAGAGTTGTTCGTCGGGGAAACCCTCGTTGATGGAGGAAGCTTTGGCATCTAAGGGAAATGCCATAATGATTTTAGCTAGGACCAGAGCTTTCTTGCTTTTGGGAGTAGATAACTCTAGATCGTGTTCCTGGAGGATAACGATCCATTGGGAAAAATTGTCGTGGATCTACCATCGACTAAGAAAGTACTGCATGGGGTTGGAATCTGCTATGACCTTGGTCGTTCGAAGCAGGATGTAATGCTGCAGTTTTTGGACTGTGAGGACAACTACTAACGCAATTTTCTCATTGTTGTTCCACAGTTTATACTTAAGGATTGAAAGTATAAAGTCTAGGCATCCAAAAAGAGGGTGTGTGATAAAAAGAAAGGGAAAAACAACTCTTAGGGGAAAAGGAGTTATGGATGATTTCTAAGTTGTCTTTGCCTGGCTTCCAATTGTTCCTGGATGCTAATGTCTTGCTCAATGACTGCCCATGAACGTTCAATTTCAA
Organism: Picea mariana; assembly: GCA_032191745.1. NCBI lineage: Eukaryota > Viridiplantae > Streptophyta > Pinopsida > Pinales > Pinaceae > Picea > Picea mariana. The sequence goes on from JASDQU010293417.1 coordinate 6,156, forward strand.
CCCGGGTAGTGGCATTTTTTAAGATGGTGTTGAAAAGAGTTAAAGCGATACTAGTTTGGTCTGTGAGACCGGGTTCGATATTGGGTTGTCTCGTAACAGGTATTGTAATAGAGGAAAAAGATTTTTGAAGATTTGCTTCTTTTTAGGTTGTTGTTTCTATTTTAGATTATGTAAGAAAAATTCCCAAATTTTGAATTAATAGTGTGACAAAATCAAAGGTCGTTTCCCGTATTTGAGTTAAACTAAAATCCACGCATGAAATGAAAGAAAACATAAATTTGTTGAACAATGTGAGGCATCAACCAATGAAGAATCTCACTTTGTGACAGAAGAAGAAAAAGACAGGAAAAACTTTAATGAAGCATAAGGTATAGAAATCTAAGTAATTTACAGGTCTTATACCTACTGACAACCGATATAGAGGAAAAACTGTAAACAAATTAGATGAATAAAATAATCAATCACCACAGTATATGTTGTACTAAATTGCATCTAAGCATTCATCAAAGATATATGAGAAATGATATTAAATATGAAATAATCAGAGGAACGCATAACTCAAAATTGACGGGATCTGGAGTCTTCAACTTGCATTAGTATTAATTATGGCAAATGAAAATTTTCTCTGATACAATCAGCCAAGAAAAATCCCTTGATGTCTCTTTCAAAATTGTATTTGTACAAAGAGAATCATCAACCCTAGATGGTTGGTATTCCCCTAATCTCCTAGGTTCTAATGGTTACAGAATACAAAATTCGAACCGTTTGCTCGGTTACTTTCTGTTTTTCTACCAGTTGGACAAAAATTATCACATATGCGTTACTTCATCATTTCTTTGAAATGCTTCCTTCGCTTGGTCCCAAACACACGACGCACCTGTCTAGAAACTGCACAAAAATTATGGAAGGCTCTAACGTGTCCTTTGATTCAAACACATATAACTTCCTCTGAATTTTGGGCAGCCTGTCTTTGATCTTTCCCTTGTCAAACTTTGTCGACTATAACTGTAGATATTTCTTTATTAGCCACTTATTCATTTGGGTGGTGTCAAGTTGCTTCAATTGTGAAATCTCGAGCTGTGCTTCATTCCAACTCCCCTTGATATGCAGTTGATGTCTTACAACATTTACCTGTCGTAATAGCCCGGGACAATCACCTTTGCCAATGCCCAGTGTTTTTGTATCTAGCTGATCAAACACTTCTTCACATTCTTTCCTAACTTCTCTTTCCATTTTCTTGCTTTCGAAAATATTGGTTTCCCATGTTTTTAACATGATGTCTCCCCTAATCTGTTCGTCTACAGTCAGCTTTGGAAATTTTGGTACTTCCTCTCTAGCCGAAAATTCTATTTCCTTTTGAAAAGCAGTGTGAGTTGTTGTAACCTCTTTTTCTTTTAAAACCATGCTATCCAGTGAGTGGCTTACTTCCAGGAAGTAGTTTTGAATGATTTCTATTTTACAAAGCATGTTTATTGTTCCGCGTGTAGTTTCTCATGCACCTCTAGTGCTTGGGCTTGAAATGATTTTATATTCACAACTTGTTCTTCAATAGACTTCAATTCAGCCTGTAGTTGTCTCACTAATTCCTCCTGTTGAATAACCTGTACTTAACTCATTTGCATATGCTTGTTTGCTTCATCTAAACTAGATTTCAGCAATTGCATTTCTTGTTTGTCAGCAGTCCTGGTGTTTTCAATTCTTTGATTTACCTCCTCTCAAATATTATTTTATGTGTGCCTTATTTGGTCCTACAACTGAGCTATCATTTGATTTTTCTGCTTCATCCTTGTTTTTAGAGAGTCAACTGAGAATAAATTTGCAGTTGCCAAAGCTCCCATAGAGCCTGCTACTTCTGTGGCGAAGTCTTCCTCTTCTAGGTTTTACCCATCTACGAGCACTCTGTGTTTCTTCACCATTGTGCCTTCTCTTAGATGCATTTCCTGTTTTAATACTGCCTTCCTCTTCTTACTGAAAAATTAGTCAGAGGGGGGTTTCTATTCTCTAGATATAGGAGTAATGTCACTTCCATATATGACTTATAGATGGGGGATCCCAAAAGTTGATTGTATAGGAGTTAAAGATGCAATAGGGATACCCAATTCTGAAGATTGAGTTTATCCTATTGTTTTGGGGATATCAACAAGAATAGTTGATGATGAAGGTGGAATCGTTTGACTCGACTTTGAAGGAGTCTCGGATTTAGAACTCGTTTCAGACCTTGGATTATTTGATTGTGAAGCTTCTGCTTTTTGTGAGGACAATTTAGTCTTCTTTGGATTTTCTTTTGTAGTCTCTTTATCATGAGCCTCTGATATGAAACCTGGGGGAACACTTCCTTGAGCTGGAGGAGGGGTTGTTGATTCTACCTGTAGTATATTCAGTAAACCACTTTGCCTATGCTTCTGGAAAGTCAGAAAGTTGGTTTGTAGGTCAGGTGATAATGCCTGAACTCTGTCTAATATTTCCTCATAGGTTCTGGCTCCCTTGAACATGTCGTTGCAGGGAGAAGCTTCATGTTCATACATCTTCATATTGCAATGAATAAGATGATTTCCTACAATTTGATAAGGGTCATGTTTTCTGAGTTCAAGATATACCAATTTGATGTCTTCTAGTGATGCAGCTTCAACCTTGGAATGACCAAAGTTAAGCAGTGAACACTTTCCAATTTGTACAGGAAAAAGTGGCCAGAACTTCTTATGGGATGCTTTCAATTCTGTGTCGATGCCACCTGTTATTATTTGGTAGGCCAAATCCCTACACACCAGTCTATCGGGAAGGAATTTTGGAAGTGCGTGAGGAGGAATCAAGCACCCGGAAACCCTGACATAGGAGAAACCCTCTTCAATAAACCAATCTGCAATTGCCTTGAGGTTTCCCACGATTAACTCTGAAATAAGAGGGGGTTCATAACCGTACAAAATTTGGTGCAAAGGTATCACCACGTAGTGAATGATTTCGTAAAAGAATTCTTTAACATTATCCTCCCATAGTTTAGAATGATAAACATGAATGGGCTCCGTACAAGCTGGGTTCCAGCTCTAATTCATCAAGGGGAAAGGAGTCATGTAACAGATAGCATCCATAATATATGCAGACATGTAAAAAGATGCAGGTTGGCCCTTTGATTTCGCCATTTGGTACTCTGCAATATCCTTAGTTAGATTATCTGATAAAATTTTACCCCAGTTGAAGCTGTAACCCTCGACTACTTCGTGTATAAGTGGCACCCATTCTGTAGGGAAATGGGTAGGGTTTTTCTTCCCAAAAATTCTACATAGCATCAAAGCTATATAAACCATGTATTCATTTAACGGGGCTATGGCATAATTTCCATGGGTATCAGCTCTAAATATCACTAGGATTCCCCACCATTCTTTGATTATACCTGGATATGTTTGATCGAATTATGTACACTCCTTTCTTTGAAATTCCACTACAAATTCTACATTATAAATGTATTTAGAAGTAGGGGGCAGTTTATACATTACTTGGATGTGCTTGGGTCTGAATGAGATGACGACGAACTACTGACTGTTTAGAATGCTCCTTGTCTCAATGTTGATTTTCTCTAAATCCCAGCTTATCATGTCATTGTATGGCATGATTCTTGGTCATGTGGCTATTTTTTGAAGCTCAGACTCAGCTATGTATCTGACTTTATTTTCAGTCCTTTCATTCCCGAAATCATCGGGGAAATTCCTAATCTCATAGTCTAAAGTTTCAAAAATCTGCCTCCAGGATTTGACTGAATCCACAGCATGTGGCGTAGTGTCGGATATAACATCTCCATCCGGATTCGAGATTGCACCTGCCTCCTCACTCTTCTTAGATAAGAAATGTGTGAGTTCTTCTGAGTGTAACTCGCTCCTAGTCTGAAAGTAAGAATGAAACTCAAAATAACAAACCTTAATTAACCTTTAACCTGTCTTAAATTTAGCGTACCAATACAGGCGATAAAAATTAAATGCTTTAATGGGGATGGTACGCTTGGAGATACGCACTTTATGTAAAAAATATCTTCATTAATCCATTATAGATACTGCCACATATTGGAGATTCAAAACTGGGATTTCGAAAGGCATGTCATCGAAAACTCTGAATAGTGAAACGCAAAAAGTTACTTAAGACCCTTAATGCTTATTTTAGAATTAAGTTAATTATGTTTAAGCGCTTAATTTTTTTAGGATTTCATGTTTCGGAGTTTTGAGTATCGTGTCCCCAAGAGGCATGACACAAGTAAATCCCGAATCGTGAAACCATGATGGGATTTATTTAGGCGTTAATCACTTGTTTTAACCCTTTAATTAATCGTGATCAGGGGTTAGTCTTTACTTTTCGTGGACTGGAGTATCAGGACTCTGACGACTCTTTAACGCAAGAAATCCCGAATCGCGAAATCACGATGGGATTTATTATCATTAAACCTTCTTACTTCTTAATAAACATAGAATTAGCTTATAAGAACTTCGTGACTTCGAGAATCGGGGTTTAAGGAGACTCAAGGTTGACTCTTTGATTTCCCGAATTGCAACTGATTAACGATATGTTAAGTATGTTTTAAACCTTAATTAATCATGATTAAAGGTATTTCATGAAAAGTGCGTCGGGACATTTGAAATGTTGCTTAAGTTGAGATGGCTGAAAAGAACATGTGGAAAGCTTAGAAGGTCGTTAATGTTTTTAATTATTACTTTAAAACCCATTCCATTCCTTTTTAAAAAATCATTTTTTGGAGACTTCAGTACCGGGACTTTGGGGTTGTCATTAAAAAATATACTTTGTGAATAGACGAACCCTGAAACCCAAAAATCCCGAAAAACCTTTTGACCCCTTTTTTAGAACTAAGGGTGGCTCCATAACCAGAGAAAAAAGGAGATTTGGATTTAGATAAGAAAAATAAACTTTATTTCAACACTCATCATGATTATACTTCAAATGTGGTCCTGAAAGGTTTTTACTAATGTAATAAATCACATGTTCATGCCCATGATCCCCTAATTGTACGAGGACTCCAATGACTGAAATAGCAGAGGCTAATAAGTAGAGGATGTAATCATGATCATAGTCTAGGGGACTAATCAAAGAGGCATTGGATAGGGTGGTTTTTAAATCATCAAAAGTTGCTTGAGCATGTTCGTCCCATCGAAATGGGATATCATGATGCAGTAAGTGGAGAAAACCATGTGCACGAGTGGCATAGTCTGGGACAAAGAGACGTAAAATGTTGGATTTGCCTTGCAAGATCTGTAGTTGGTGTAAAGTCCTAGGTGGTGGAATTTATGTGATAGCTTGGACCTTGAGGGAATGCACAGTGATGCCGTGTTGGGATACAATGAACCTGAGGAAGCGTTTGGCAGTGATGCAAAAGACGCACTTGAGAGGGTTCAAGCGGATATTATATTGGCAACATCGTTGAAAAACGATGCATAAGTCGTCTAAATTCTAGGTTCGCTTTTTGGATCGAGCAGTGAGGTCATCCAAATAAGCAAGGATGATGCGAGAAAGATTGTGAAAAACGTAGTTCATGGCCCGTTGAAACATAGCACCGACATTTTTTAGCCCAAAAGTCATGACGCAATAAGCAAAGGTACCCCAAGGGGTTGTAAAAGTGGTTTTATACTGATCTACTAGGTGGATTTGAATTTGATTGTATCCAGAGAACCCATCCATAAAGGATAGTGCCTCGTGATCGGCACAATCATCGATTATTTGGTCGATGAAAGGGGTTGGGAAGTTTTCTTTAGGACAAGCATGGTTGAGGTCACGAAAGTCGGTGTAGATGCGAATAGTTCCCTATTTTTTGTTGACAAGGACAGGGTTGGAGACCCAAGAACTGTACGCAATGGGGTAAATGAACCCGGCATTGCGTAACTTGTCAATTTCAGCTTGGATATCCACAACTTTGGATGGGTGTAGGGGGCATTTCTTTTGATCAACAGGGGTGATATCCGACCATGTGTCGATTCGATGTTTAACTATAGAAGGATCAAGGCCAAGCATATTCGTATATGACCAGGAAAAAATATCTAAATATTCCTAAAAGAGAGCTTTGTAAGAAATGATTTCTTCAAGGGAGCATGTGGGGCCAACGGTGATTTCTTCTATGATGTTAGGTTTAATGGAAATGTCAATTTTGATTGTGAGGGAGATGTTGGCCATGTTGCCTTCTTCAAAAGCATCTGGGGTAGGAACAATGTTTTTGAACCAGTCAATATGCCTCGGCGAAATAAAATCCTTGGTTTCGATTACACACAGGGGTGATATCTAGCCATGTGTCGATTCGATGTTTGGCTATAGAAGGATCAAAGCCAGACATCTTCGTATATGACCAGGAAAAAATATCCCAGTATTCCTGAAAGAGAGCTTTGTAAGCAATGATTTTTTCAAGGGAGCATGCGGCGCTAATGGTGATTTCTTCTGTGATGCTAGGTTTAATGGAAATGTCAATTTTTACTGTGGGGAAGATGTTGGCCATGTGGCCTTCTTCAAAATCATTTGGGGCAGGAATAGGGTTTTTGAACCAGTCAATATGCCGCAGTGGAATAAAATCCTTGGTTTTGATTGCGCACAGGGAGGCTTGGGTAGGAGGGTGAAAGACCTTGTGTGAGAGGAAAAGTGCTTGATGATGGAGCACATTCCAAGGGAAATCATGGGTAGTCAATTCCCCCAGGATATCTTCATCGCAGTGGAAAATTTGAGAAACAGGGGATTTTGGGAGGTGGCAGGGGGAACTGTCAATGGGTAAGTGTTATTGTCCTCAAGTGGTGAGGATGTAGAAGGGATATCATGTAGAGGGTGTAATGGCTGTTGGACATAAACCAAATGTCAAGACACTGTGGGGGATATCGTGTTTTCCCAGGGACTGATGATGAAATATAACAAATGTTAGTAATATGAGCATCAGTAGGGAGTTCCTGAGAGGGATCAGACCGAGATGTGTGGTGTACAGTGGCTAATGTTTGATGGAATTGAGGTAGAGTTGGGCAATGATGAGTGTAATGGACATATTATGAGCATATGGCACACGCGAAATTGGTCTGTGACCCTTTCTTGCATGTCGTGGACTCCATAGTAGCGGTGGATGTACTTTGTGGAGTAGAAAGCAATGGGGTTTCTATAGGGAGCTGGGTAAGATTGTGTAACTCATGAAGAGTAGGACATATGTTAGTAGGGTGTCCTTCTCTTTCACATAGTGTCCAAGGAGGTTGAGGTCAGGGAGGGGGTGCAGCGATGGGCTTGTTCTTACTTCGTTTGCCTACATTGGTGGTGGTGGTGTTGCTACTAGTTGGGGGTGGGTGTTAGGGTCCTAACTCGCACATAGGTAGAACAATATATTTGGATGTAATAAAGGTCAATATTAATAAGGCCTTTCAATAAAATAGAATAAGGTGTATGTAAGAAGACCTAATAGAAGCTTCCGCTTCTAGAAAGATCTTCCTCCGGATGCTTCCTTTTAGTATAAATAGGAGTCAAGGGTATGAGAACCCTAGCTTGGATATTATTGTAAAAGAGCTCTACTCAAATGGAGGTTGCCCCCTCGAAGAGGCCCATGAACATTGCTTTCAGATTCAAAGTGTTGTTTATGTTGTTATTCTTATATCATTTCAGTGTTATTGTGGTGAATGTTCTGGTTATATTGTTGTTATTCTGCCATTACTAGCATTTTATTTCAGTTCTACATACATTTTATATCTGGTATATTACAAGTGGTATCAAAGCACTTTCCTAGGCAGAAAGTGTGGGTTAAATTTTTTTTCAGGGTAGAGACGTATTCCGGCATCTTTAAGCCACAAAGATCTGTCGTTACGCGCATAAACCCGTGGTTGAGGGATTCATACAGGCAGGAAATACAAGTGGTACTTAAGCGCACATCTGTTGGCCACCCTTGTAACCCATGTTGGTGCCCCTTTGAGTGGTAGTGCATTAGACAACACCTATGTACGGATCGGCCTAGATTTCCTGAATCCCTCTTTAGATAAACCGATCAGCCACCTGATTTCTATAGTGTCACCGAGAACAGCACTCGGGAAGATACTCTCTAGTACCTGGGTAGTAAGGTAGTACGGATAAGGGTACGGTCTATCCTCCTTAGTTAGTGCCCTGAGATATTGGGCTGAGTACTACTATTGG
>JASDQU010293422.1:0-14263 GCA_032191745.1 Picea mariana
ATCGGGGATAACACCTCCCACAACTCCATTGAGGCATTCCCATAGTATATCGTATCTTTTGTGATCCAAGACACATCTTCTGAGGATACTATCTAGTCCCAACTTATACAATTTCCATGCAATCAACTGAGTCTGCTACTCTAACAACCATATGGCATTTCTGGGTTGCGATATATGTTTCTAGGTAGGATCATGTACTTAAGAAGTCTACTATGTCTTCTATATACTTTGGTATGGCCTCAACTCGAAACAAATCTGCATCTGGGAGCTGATCGTCAACTGCTCCGCCACTTTCCCGTGACTCTAATCTAGACAGGTGATCAGGTCCTACATTACATCTTCCAGGCTTAATAATTACTTCAAAAGAGAATTCCTGAAATAGTAGCAACCATCTACAAATTCTCTCTTCCAATACAGGTTTGTTAACTAGATATTTCAATGTAGAATGATCAATAAAGAACTTAAAATGAGAACCTAACAAATAATGTCTAAATTTCTGCAAAACATAAATCATGGCTAAATCCTCCCTTTCTTTCGTTGTGTAGTTGCGCTTAGCTTGTGACAACTTCATGCTCGCAAAATAGATAGGATGATCCATGGCTCCATCTCCAGGTTGCGTTAAGATAACTCATAAGGAAATACCTGAAGCATATATGTGGACGTGAAATTCATTTTCCCAGTTTGGGAATATCAGGATCAGTGTTGTGCTGAGCTTCTCCTTTAGGGTCTCAAATGCTTTATCACATTCTGGGGTCCATTGGAACATTTCAACCTTTTTCAATTTATTTTCTAGAGGTGCAGTAATGTTTGCATATCTTCTGATGAACCTGCGATAGTACCCTATGTGTCCCAGCGTGGAGCACAACTGCTTAGCACTTGTAGATGGCGGCATATTATTTAATCCAAATGGCATCACATTGTATGCAAAATATCCCCATTCTGTTATGAATGTGGTCTTCTTTTTGTCCTCTTCGACAATCCTTACTTTGTGGTAGCCTAGAAATCCATTTGTGAATGAGTACGCTTCTTTCCCCGCAACCTGTTCTAGCACCTCATCCATAAAAGGTGTTGGGAAAGGGTCATGCATATAGGTAGAGTTAAATATTCTATAGTTTACATAGACCTTGATATCCTCTATGCCTTTCTTACTCTGAATGACTATTGGGCTAACCCATTCTGCTTCTTCCACTGCAAAAATAAGTCCCGCTTCCAACATCTTGTCTATCTCCTTATTAACCTTCTCTTTTTCTCTAGGGTTAAGGTGGTATGGTCTATGCCTCATAGGATTTGATCCTATTTTTAATTCAATTTTCATTTCTCCCATAACTCCTTTGATCCCCTTTAACTCTGAAAAGGTCTTTGGGAACAAATCCTCATATTCCCGCAACAAGCTCTATATTTATTGACTAGTTTTCTCATCCCAGTAATCTCCCACCATATCTATCTTAGGTTTCTTTGTGGTCCCTCTATTGAATTTGCGCAACTTTAATGGGTGATTATAGGAACTATCAGTATGACTAGGTATGGTGTTCTGGATTTCTCTGTTCCCCTATGTCTCTTTAATGGCTAGGTTTCTCAATTCCTCTAAATCATCTGGACTTTACGAATCCCTGCTAATCTTATAGCATTCTATAGGCTTCTTGTCTAAGGTTAGGTTAAGATTAGTTTGAAGTTTCCGGCTATGTTTTGCACATACTACTAGGTTTGATTTCTGATTACTATTGTCTGTAAAGAGAAATTCTTTAATCTTTTGCAGGACTACTTCAAGCTCAGGGTACTTACTTGTAAACGAGAAGTCCTTGCAAAAGTGATCTTCCAACGCCTACCAGTTGTTGGTCTCTCTTTTGGTTTCTTCATGTATGAACCAAGCTTTCAGGATTGGACCTAGTGAGTGGTGAAATACTTGAACCCAGAAGCGAGAGGGTATTTCTGCAACTTGCCATTGTGTCACGAACTGTTCAATATGTACTTTAGGATCAGATTCTCCGCTAAACACTTGCACAACTTGGAAATTCATATGCATCTCTGATTCCATCTTCTTCTTATTTTGAAACCTATACTTGATATCTTGCTTCACACCGTCCCAATTCCTGAGTAAGGCTTTATGGTTGGCCCACCATCTGGAAGGGGTGTGTTGGAGGGCTACATCTAATACTGATATCCTTTGATACTCCGCTACCTTTTCTTCCATGCTGAGAAGACAAATGTCAAGTCCTGAGGTGTGATCATATAATGGGTGTTCTCTGACCTCGGTCCCAACCCATCTATTTTATTTGACAGTTGCGCATCTCCTTGAGAATTTTTCGTATGAGCCTTGCTTCCAAATTTCAAATGCCAGTTCTGAATCTTCCTCCACTGACTATATACTCCTCCAACTTACTGATCCATCAACAATATGATTTATATAATCGTCTCTTGTTCCAGCTGTTACATTGTACAACTGATCCAAGTCTTCTCCCTCCATATTATTATCTATTGGCTCTGTATATCTGGGGCCTACATATGGATCTAAGGGTTGAACGACCTTGATCCCTTCTGCCTCAAATGTCATGGTGTATTTCTTTAGGTCAATCACTGCATAGTTTTCATAGGCCCAATCAATCCCAAGTAGTGCAGGGTAAGGGTCCTTATCCCCCATGATCTCAATCACCTCAAAGTCAGCTATTGTCTTCACTCCCGCAACATCTATTTCCACATTCTCCGGTCTTCCTATGGGGAAAATACAATACTGGTTGGACATTATTAACTAGATTGGGGAATATGTCAACTGAGGTTTTTCTAAGGCTTCCCAAGTCTTTTTAGGTAGAATGTTCACATCAGATCCTAGATCCAACATGACATCCTTAATCTCAAATTCGTCTAACTGGGCGACTAGCCTGAATTCTTTTCTAGTTTGTACTTTCCTTCTCTGCACCCTCTGAGAATTCTTCTTATGAAGACTGGTCCTCATTCTTGCTTTTGTGGGTTCTTCATTCCCTAAAACTAGGTATAGCACACTACACAATTTCTCTGTTAATTGGTCATTCTCAATAATATCAAAGAATAATTGAAACCAAAGGTCGACTACATTTTGAGGTTGCTCAAGTTGTCTCGGTGTGACTAAAGGGTTTTTGGGTGCAGGGGGTGAAGCATGGACTTTCACAATCTTAGGGTAAAAAATACGCTGTGGGGGTTTCTCTTGCATCTCGGGCCTAGGGAAATTCTAAAATACTTCTATGGCATTTTTAAAGAACAAATTCTGTTTTAGGGGGTCATACCTGTCTTCTTTAGGTGCTTCTTTCTGGATCTGAGGTAGATTATCAACATCATCTCCTATTTTTTATCCCCCTCGAGTAACGGTATTGAAGTTGGGTAATTGTCCTTTACTAACTCTCTTGATTTCTGAACTGATGAGGTTAGTTCCTCGTTGACGTGCTTGATATTCCCATTTTTCAATTAGTTATGGGCAGTCTTCAGTTGCGTGCCCATTGGTTCTACAGTGAGAGCACCGTGGATGCCTCAGATGAAGACAATATCTAGCCATATGGCCTTGCTCATCACATTTGTTGGCACAAGGGCAGACCCAAGGTTCAACGCTTCAACATTGCACCAACAGAACCCTAACTACCGACCCTTTCGGAAACACCTGCAAAGAAAATGAAGTCTCACCCGAGGTAGAGGCAGGGGGGGTTGTAGGACTCAAGTGTCTACAACCTAGCTGTGACACAGATCTGTGATCACAACACTTAACAAAGCACTTAGCAATTAGTATTCGTTAGTCTTTTAACCCTTATTCGCATCGAAGGTTAAACCCTTGTTACAGAACAATGCAGTATTACTCAAGATCTAAGCATATCTAACCATTAACACACAACATCATAGTAGATATAACATTCATTCATACCTAAAGCACTTGAGCATCGATGGATTTAAGCAATTAAATACATAAACAACATAAACAACATAAACAACATAGAAAAAAGCACATTGACACAGGATATACATGGTTCACCCCAGTGTGGGGCTACATACACCAACTCTTCTTCTTGTTTATTAGTCTCCTTCAATCTTCTTACATGCACAAAGCCACAAATCCAACTCCGCATAGGACAAGAGATCTGCATGCACCTCACCAGATCCTCCTTCCCTGAGTTAGGTCCAAGCATAGATCCTTTATACAGTTTGTGCACAAAGCACTTACAAAACACTTGCACTTAGCTCTTCAAGCCTTAACACATATTCTTGCACGTAGCTAACATTAGCACTAAGACATCGGCCTACTAGGTCTCTCTTCTTACATCACATAGCTACTTATTTATACATTACAAAAGAGGCCTAAGCACGGGTAACCCCATGGGCCTACATCCCATACCCGTTACATAAACCCTAAAACCCAAAAATCCCACAAAAAGGGAGAGATCCCGTGATCTCCACTTCTTCTGGGTGCTCCGTCTTCGACCAACATGTTGAAGTCTCAGAAATGGTCAAACACGACCAACATTTCCATAAAAAATGGTCGAGGGCCAACAAGCCCCCAACACTCACCCGTGACTCGTCTCGAGTCACTCTGATCTGGGCAACACTGCTTTGAAGGCCTCGATCTTAGCTCGAGCTGCTTCGCCAGAGCCTCCTACTCGACGAACTGCTGAATGACTTTCTCGGTGAAAAACCCTTCCAACCATTGTTCCACTACTGTGACCGGATGTTTTAGCTGTGATCCTTGTCCCTCGATTTATTCAAAGAGGGTGCAGGCTTCGTCCTGCACCGGCTGGAGTCACTGTGTCACCTCCATCACTCTTCTCTGGATAACAGTGACTTGCTGCTGAACTGTGCACTGCTCCTGTGATCTATTCATATTCTCAACGATCGTAAGCTTCTTCAGCTGCGATTTCACTGTCGATGCCTGGTGGTTCGCCTCCTGGAGTTGTGCCTCCAATATCCTTAGCTCTGGGTCTTTTGCAAGGCGCTCATAAGTCTGCGCACTTTTGTTACTTAATTGCTTGCATTCTGAGGCTAACGCCATGATTCTTTCTATTGCGCTACTGGTAGTTTCTTCCCTTTGATATCGCACTTCTTGCGGAGTTCTCGTCACTGCTTAAAGGATTAAATAAACAATGTCGTAACGGGTTCCTACAACAGATTGAAAAGCCTCAATCAATACGATTCCATTCGTTATGGTGCAGTCTCAATGGTATCATGGCGATATTTTCTGCAATAACTGCGTTTCTAACCATTCCGGAGCGTCGTTCTAATGGTCGGGACACCTCCAACAGTCATATAGCTTTGCCAAGTCGAAGTTCTCTTTTGTGCTGTTTTGCTATTCCAACGATGTTCAATTTCTGCAAGCTTGCTTCCTGCGAAGTCTTCACTAGAACCTCCTGCAGTCTTTCTAACTTAGCTTTCTTCTTATTGAGATTTCTGACCTTCTTCCCTGCGATCCAAGTTTCTGGATTCCTCTTTACATTCGTACTCTTATCTTCTCTTAGCACAATAACTTTGCACTGTTGATGTTCTCTCAAAGTTTTTCATGCAATATTTCTTCTCTTACTACTTCCGGGGTAGGTTTTCTTTTCTCCTTCATGGATAGGTTCTTTAAGCCTTCTTGTGATCTTTCAACTTTGACAGATAAGTCTATGACCCTCATTTTCTTCGACTTATCCTCTTGTTCTTCTCTTAGTCATTCTATTTTCTTGGCTATGAAGTCCCTTAATTCTTTCTTTTTCTGTTCTATGGCTTCCTCTTCTTCTTTCCTTCGGATTTGATCTTTCTCAATCCAGGTCTTTCCTAACAAAAGTAAAAAATGAGCGTTGTTCTCAACAAATTTAATGACCTCAAAGTCATCTTCAGTCAATGTTCCATGGGAAATCATAGGTACATGAGTAAGTCTTCCACATAGAGTTATCATATTTCCTTTAAACAAGCCTATCCCTCCTAATGAAGGAATCATAACAGGCTTTCCCAAAATTTCCCAAGTACTTTCCGACATAATGTTCACCCGTGTTTCTTCATCCAAGACACAATCTATTCTTGTTTCTATGCACTGCTTTTCTTTTAATATCTCTGGTAAAATGAAGTCTCTGTGATCATTCAATGTTTCTTTTAGTTGTAAGAACATAGTCTCTAATTCTGTCTAATTCTCTAACATATCCTTAGTTTCTTGACCTTTTTCATGGTTTGCTTGTATCAAGTTCATCTTCTCAACTTTAGCAATCATTCTAGGGCAATCCAAAACATCATGATCAACAAATTTACAACAAAGACAAATAGGACCGGTACCAGGGAATTCTTTAGCAAGATGTCCCAGTCTTCTGCATTTATAACACAGTGTCAATCCTCTCTTTCTCTTAAACGATCCCCAACCTTTCATGTACTGCGCACTGGGATCACAGTGATGGACCTGCAATCTGCATAAATTCTTTCTAGGATCTTGCATCCATTTGTCAGTCCAAAAATTCTTTCTATGCATAGGAATAACATATCTTTCACTATTTCTATCAAATCTATTCAGATCAAATCTTCTTTCTTCTAACAGTGCCCTAGTTTTGAGACTAGGACCAAATCTATCAAACATACCTAGATCTATACTTTTGAAGAAAAAAATTCCACTTATCTTACCTTTATTAGAGCACAAAGATTTAAGATATTACCTCTTTCTTCAGATCGAGCTTCCTTCTCTTAGCATAGAGCTTTGCAAGTCAAGTATAATACTGCGCACTACAACAATAGATCTACGCACAAAGCTTTCTCTTTTCTTCAGTTCCCAACAATCACAGTTTTAGGTCCCGACAATGGAACCATTTGTTGGCACAGGGGCAGACCCAGGGTTCAACGCTTCAAAAATGCACCAACAAAACCCCAACTACTGGACCTTTCGGAAACACCTGCGAAGCAGATGAAGTCTCACCCGAGGTAGAGGCAGAGGGGGTTGCAGGACTCAAGTGTCTACAACCTAGCTGGGACACATATCTGTGATCACAACACTTAACAGAGCACTTAGCAATTAACATTCCTTAGTCTTTTAACCCTTATTCACATCGCAAGTTAAACCCTTGTTACAGAACAATGCATTATTACTCAAGATCTAATAATATCTAACCATTAGCACACCTCATTAGAGTAGATCTAGCATTCATTCATACATAAAGCAATTGAGCATTAATGGATTTCAGCAATTAAATACATAAAAAAACATAAACAACATAGCATAAAGCACATCGACACAACATATACGTGGTTCACCCCAGTGTAAGGATACGTCCACCAACTCTTCTTCTTCTTTATTAGTCTCCTTCAATCTTCTTACATGCACTTAGCCACAAATCCAACTCCGCATAGGACAGGAGATCTGCGCGCACCTCGCCATATCCTCCTTCATCGAGTTAGGTCCAAGAATAGAGCCTTTACACAGTATGTGCACAACGCACTTACAAAACGCTTGCACTTAGCTCTGCAAGCCTTAACACATATTCTTGCACATAGCTAACATTAGCATTAAGCCATCGACCTACTAGGTCCGTCTTCTTACATTGCCTGGCTACTTATTTATACATTACAAAAGACGCCTAAGCATGGGTAACCCCATGCGCCGACATCCCATACCCGTTACATAAACCCTAAAACCCAAAACACCCACAAAAAGAGAGAGATCCCACGATCTCTGCTTCACCCGGGCACTCCGTCTTCGACCATCCTGTTGAAGTCTCAGAAATGGTCAAACATGACCAACGTTTCCGTAAAACTTGGTCGAGGTCCAACACAAACTATAGCATCTACTTGGCCCTCTTCCCCAAGTTCTTCCTCCTCTGAAGTCTCCTCCGACTCCACCTCCTCGACCTCTTCTCGGTCCTTGAGGGTTTTCATTCACCCTGAATGTTGTTTGGTCCAACCTATCTACAAGTGCATCCAATGCTCTACATTGATTGGTGGTATGTGTGGTGGATGCACAAAACTCATAATGTACTGTATTTGGTACTGTCGAATATTTCTACATAATGGGGAACTGTCTCGGCCCATGGCCATGGATTCAACAAATCTCACAATACTCAACTGCTGGTGCTGCTTGGCTCCCTGGAAAAGCATGATATGGAGTAGGGTTATGGAATGGTAAATTCACAAACACTTGCGCAACTCTTCCCGTGGGTCCTGGTGGGGGTCCCATAGGATTCTAAGGTGGTCCCATTCCCCTTATTCATGGAAATTCATTCACCAGATTTCCTTCTATATAACATCCGGTGGACCAGACCTGCGGTCATCCTGGTCTAAGTATTGTCAGTTCTTGAATCGTTTCTATAAGTTTTGATATTTTCCCTTGTAATTGCACCAAATTCGCATATTCTAGCGGTCTGGTCACTCTCAGGCTCCCAGGATATCCCTCCATGGATTCAATATTCATCGATTCTTCCAAGGCATTTGTCAAAGTGGCTATCCACTATTGCGTTAGCAAAATCCATGTCAGAGGTAGAAATCCCTGAATGTACCATTCGATTTGATGTTCCTCATGGATTGGATCTACTAACCTCTCTATAGCATCTTTAAACTTCTGGCTGTATTCCTAGTTTAATTCACCTTCCCTTTGCTACATCTTGTGCAACTCAGATAGATCCTAGTGTTCTAACTGAGGTAGCTTAAACTCCACTATGAAACTTGTCCGTACTTGGCCAAGTGTGAATGCTTGACCTTGCATTCCTGGCACTCCTGGCTCAATAATATTCATGTACCACTTGAGAGCATGACCTCTCAAGGTAGTTTGGAACTCAACCAACTTATTCGCATCTGGAGTCCCTCTGGATCTCCAGATTGTTTTGCACAAGAACCAATGCTGCTCCACATCTTCATCTCCCTTACCCCATAATTATGGGTATCGGGCAATCGAACCTTTTGCGTGAGCAACCATTGCAGATCTTGGTGGTCTTATCAAAATGAAACCTAATTGTTATCACTGAAATTTCGTCTACAAATGGTTACATGAATCCAACATCTTCAAAAAAGCATTTCCAAAAGGTCCAAAACTATACAACCAGTTATAAAATCAGGATGCGATATGACTATATAGGGCGCGCGCACACATGCGCCATCAAGAAACGCAGGAAAAGCACACATGTGCACGATGCACGACTGTGGACGCTAAAATCCACGCACACCTGAGAACGACGTATTTATGATGTTGGTCGACCTCCCACCCACTTCTGGTTCAGCTTCCAAGTCGATTTGACATCCAAATCTCGACTGGATCCGGCTGGGTGGCTGGTCAAAGACCTAAAGGTGCCCTAAACAACCCCTTTTCACACTAAAAGTTGGTTGCACAATACCTCAAAGTGGTGCTATAAAACAAGGCCATGGGTGCACTACATTTTTAAGGAATTCATTTGCAAGGTTATGCTGCTTCTATTCTTTTGGGGAAACCTCTTTTCTCATCAAGAGCATACTAACACCATTCCATTTGGGCAATCCACATCACCTTTTGAGTAAGTTATCTTGGGATTCTTTCACCATTTCTTTCAAGTTTTCAAGTTGTAAGAAGAGCTCAATCTTGCGGGTCCAAGAGTCCTCCATTGGAGGAAGAAGGGACCCAAAGTCCCCTTTCTCCTTGGTGTTTTCTTTTCACTAATACAATCCTTTCCATTGGTGATATGAGTCTTGTTTGTTTCTTGTTCTTATGTCCTTATGCACAATAGTTTAATTGTTTTTTCCTTTCCTAGTTTAACTCTTAGCTTAGTCTTTTATGTTTATTCCTCTAACCCTTTCCTTTACTGTTGTCTTGCTTAGCTAACCCAACTAAGCTTGTAAGCACCTTTGTTTTGCTCATTTAGGTGAAAAAAGAGGTGCAACATATTGGCGACTCCGCTGGGGAAAGGTATCAATTTCCTATCCCACTTGGGTTATTTTAGCTCTTCGTTTTACTTATTTAACCTGCAGGTACCATAATCGGCCCAAGTCGACCTGCAAAATATCAAATTCAAAGCGGAGTTGAAAGAATTCCATTCGGAATTTTGTTCACGGCCGTGTGACAGTTGTGCATGGGTTTATTGGTCCACAGTCGTGCATCGTGCACACGTGCGCCAAAATCACTGCATTACTCAGCGCCTTCTGCGCACCTGCGCTCAAAAATCTTTTTCAGTTTGTGCATTGGCGCTCAGAGCGCCTCTGTCCAGTCTGAAACCCACGCACCTGTGCAAAAAATCACACATTGTAAGATTTTTTATGATTTATTGAAGGCCCAGGGCCTTCTTAAAGATGATTCCATGCATGTTGTAATCTATACCACACTTACATTCCCTCTCATATAAAATGATTAGTCAAAACACATAGGCACTTAGGGGTTAAAAATCATTATTTTTCCTCTTTTTGTTTTTTTATTTCACCACATGGACGACTTGCTTTGACTAAAAGTTGGAATCATTCTACATCACATATAAAACTTGCATTGGGACTAGAAATTGGATATCAAACGTTGAGTATGCTCTTCTCTCGTGCTCCAAAACGATCTTGAGAATCAGAAAGAGGTTGAAAGACAATTTCATCTCCCTTAAAAAGATAAAATCTTTAGGAGAGGACAATAGCCCCCTCAGGACTCCTCTTAGTTTATTTTTCAAAACACATCTCAAGATTGTAACAGGCCCATACATGCCCACATGCTATAAAGGTAGGATAGTATTGAAATTTACTTTCCTAGCTTAAATCACTAGGGAAGTTTAAAGGTTTTGTAACGGGCCCATACATGCCCACATGATCACAATTTAGGATAGTTTCAAAGATTTCTTAGATTAAATCACATTAGGGAGTTAAAGGAATAGTAAAGGACCCACATGTCCACATGCTAGCTTCCTAGGGACTTTTGAATTCTGTAAGGTTGTACCAATGACATTTAGTTAAATAGGTAATCAAAGACTTGTAAGGACCAAGCAAAGTCCACATGTAGCAAGGTGACACCTAGTTCATTAAAAAATTGGCACACTTTCACTCATTCACACACAAAAGTCACTTCTCACTCACATAGTTTTCATCTTGAAATGTGGAGGTTGAAGTAAGTTTCCTCCAAAGGGATTCCGAAACACCCCGCCCTTTTCTTGACGAAACTATCCACTGCCACTTAATTTCAACGAGATTGGCTCACACCCCCAATCTCTCAAACAATCAGATCTAAATTTTTTCTAAAAACTCACTAAGTTTTCCTCCACAGGAGGTGCCAAAAGAAATCTTTTAGTCTAGGTAGGATTTCGGGGATAGGCATCCAAATAACTCTCGGTTATCTGGTTCTCACATTTTCAAAACAATAGAAGTTGTCAAATAGGAAACTTTAAATCCTCCAAATCAAGTGTTCCTAACACCATAAGGAAGGGAGATACCCGTGAAGGGTTGAAGGTCGAGGTCCGGTTGTTCTGTGCGTCCCCCCTTGAGGCACCCACCTCTTGGACGGGATCCATCCCGTGACCCATTTCTTAGGCCGAAAATATAAATGTTGCACTTTGACCGAGGTACCTAGTAACCAAATTTTAGGACATCTACCCAGGTGGCAAGGTCTGCAATTGCACCTTGATCGGATTTTGTGTGGCTATTGGGAAATATCACCAGTTCTTTTGGGATATACCCCCTCTACCCCTCATTATCACTGATTTCTTCGTCCTTCACCAGTTTCTCTTCCAGTGGCTTCAGACCCCACTGTTGAGTGCTATTGGAAGGTCCAGTGCTATTTTGAGAGGAAGAACGTTACGTCTTTTAGGACACGAGCATTTGTTTTCTTTGTTCTCCCATGCAGACAAAATCCACCTATCCACATATATGCTTCTTTATCAAAACAATTTATGTATGATGCCCTTCTGATTACATTTGATTTGGATATATATCGTGTAAAGTTCAAAAATTGCAGCAAAGGCTCTTGTTTATTTATTGCTCTCACCACCATTCGCACACATTCACTCAGCTAGTCGGACATCATAGGGGACCCACAGAACCCCTGTCATTCCAGACACTTGCTAAATCTCCCTCCTATTCTAGGGGGAGTTCCTAGTCTTGCCAACTCATCGAATCCACCTTCTCACACTCCTGTGAGTGCCACTATCTTGGGATCAACTTTGCTTGGTTCCACCTTACTTGGGTCCAATTCCCAAGGTCCATTTTCCACTCGCTCTCCTTTACACGGAAGCGGGGGGCCAACTTCCTCTCAAGGGGGAAGTACAAATCCACCTAGTCCCCTCCAAGGGTCAGGTACTCAGAACACTCACACTATGGCCGAAACTAATCTTAAGCCACCACCCCATATGCCATATTTAGCTTCCATCAACATATTGGATCTGACTAAACTCACCAATGATCCCATATTGCACAACCCCACATGACCTGCAATACCTACCAAACTCCCTTCTGACATCCCCAAGTTTGAAGGAAAATCCGGAGATGATCCTGCCAACCATATCATGAAATTTCACCTATGGTGTTCTTCGAACAACATCATGGACGGTCCCATCCGATTGAGGTTATTTCAATGAACCCTCACTGGCCCATCCGCCAAATGGTATGTCGAAGAAAAATCCATGTCCCACGTGACTTTTGAATCCTTGGCCAAAGCATTTTTGACCTTCTTTCAATTACCCGTTCGTCAGGACAATGGCCTTGAACTACTCTCAGATTTCAAACAAACCGCCTCTACACATATTGCCGACCACATCCACGAATGGCGTCGACGACGTAGCCTCTGCAAATCTGACGCTAGCCCCCAACAATGTCTCAATTGGTTCCTCAAATCACTTGTTTCCCTCCTTGCCAAAGATGTGTTCGCCACCTTCCCCTAGACTGAAGAAGAAACCATTAGCAAGACCCAACAATTCGAACTCATCTACGCCCAGTCCGGATACCTATACACGGTACTCCCAGACGCCCCAAGACCTGTGCCATTTGGCCAAGACAAACCTGGTATGTCTCACTTAGCATACAGATTGATTGGTAACACTACACATCACAACCCACCGCCTCAACAACCACCCATGTATGGCCTACCTCAATATCCGTCGACATATGGAGGAATTCCTTATTATCCTCCTCCCCCTTATCACCAACCATACCCTGTTGCCCTGCCTCCACCCATAAGTGGACCCCCATCGGCACCCCTAAACCACCCACCTATCCAGCCAAGTGTCGGTACTCCCTCTACCTCGGCCTATACCCTGAGCACTAGTGAAAGTTCCACGCCCTCCTATGTATCTTATGGAGTATCGCCTCAACATAATCTGTACTTTCCATTTTCTTCCCCCCCACAGCCTATGGCTCCACCACAAGGAGCACCACACGCTAGGGTTAATTTTGTTCAACCCTCTCCCATTCAGCAATATCAAAATTTTGAACAACTGAACACGGAAAATCCACCCCATCAATCAAACAATACCAAAAAGAAAGGAAAAAATTGGAACAATAATAATCTGGGACCAGGAGGAAACCAGAACCAACCCCAGTAGAACTTGTCTGCCGGGGGCAACCAAAACGAGGGAAATCAAAACCCCCAAGGGGGAAACAAAAACAAACGTCAAGGAAGGAACAACAACAATGTTAGGACCACCTTCCCTTGTTTCCTTTGTGGTGAGTTTGGTCACTATACTCACCATTGCCCCCAAATCGCTGACTTTAAGCGGATGAAAGATTTTGTGAATGGACCACGTCTCTCAACACTGCCTGCACCTCAGCAGGCCCCACAACCATATGTGCAACAACACCCCCCAACTATACTACAAACCCCATCCCACACCAAGGGGTCATAAATACCCAACCCGACATACAACCTCCCCCACCACAGTTGGGACAGTATCCCAATATGGGTACCTCTGCTGATCGCACTATCCTCCTTACCAGTGAGGAAGAAGTCCTTCTGCAAATGCACAGTTGTTAGTATAGCACACCCCTTGAATCTTCTCCCACCACCTCGGAAGAAATTCTAGTCACAACCAGACCCGCTCTCATAATTCCTCTCCCTAATACTGAAACCTCCCTTTGTATTCCTCGCATCCCATTGCGCAGGAATGTCCACAATCCTCAAGCTAGGGCAGCTCATAATTACAGTTTGGTCGATGACTTGTCACAATCTCTGGCTGCCATGTCAGTCTTAGAAGTCCTTCAAACATGTCCCACCCAGTAGAAGTCCTTACTTTCTTCCCTGGGAGCAGTCGACCCTGCCGATACCCGACTCATCACATTTGACCTCGACAATGAAGAACCTTGCCTCCCCGCTCTTATTTCTTTTCAAATCCCTGTAAAAATTCGGAACATTACAGTTCACCGATGCATCATTGATGAAGGC
>JASDQU010293423.1:2785-14288 GCA_032191745.1 Picea mariana
GATAGCCCTAAGGTAGAGTAATTTCTTAACCCAATAGTTTAATCTGGGTTAATTGTCCTAGGAAGATAGGTTACCATGTAGGTTAGTTGCTTTTGCTTCATTTGTTTCACCCCAATAAAACCAGCCTGATGAAAGATGTTGCACCATGTCTCAAATACCTAAAGGATAGTTTGGTCAAAGTCCCTTGGTGGTGTCTATGTGAAAAGTTTGGGAAAAAACCCATAAGTTGCACCTATCCTAAGTTTTCCCAACACATAATTCTCTGCTCCTGATTTATGCCCCATGCACTTTTCGACGGTCCAGATCGTGGCGCCCATATCTACGGCGCACAGAGCATTCCGGACCCCCCCCGACCGTTCTTCTTTTAACCGGGGGGGGGAGGGGTCCGGAATCGATAATAATAATCACGCAGATCTGGATGGTCCAGGAACGAGCGCGTTAATCCACGACCCATATTTGATTCCGGACCCCCCTGTCTGTTCTGCCTTTAATGGAGGGGGGGGGGGTCCAGAATGAGTAATAAAGGATGCACTAAGATCTGCAGCTAGGAAACGGGCACGTAGATCAACGGTTTACAATGGATTTCGGACCCCCCTTGATGTTCTGCTTTTAACCAAAGGGGGGGGGTCCGTAATGGATTTTCCCTCCGGCAGGCCCCTTGTCATAAGTGGCACAAATCCATTGGTCCCGAAGTATTTTCACCATATGCTATCTGACAGCCTCCATCACTCAGGGACGTCATCCTCCACTGATGCCACTTGTTCTGCTTGTTCCCAAGTTATGTCCCATCCCATAACTGCTGTCAATCCCTGCTGTCAGTCCCTTTCCCTTTTCACTCATGACCGGCCCCCTTTTGCGACTTTTACCCCCAATTCCTAGCCTCCACGTCACCCGTCCGTACTTTTTTGGCCACCGTCACCTGCCATCTCACCCCCAAGTGGCCCGTTGCCCATTTATTATGAGATAACACACCCATTATCCTGCTGACCTGGCTCTCGCGCCAAACCGACCCCAGTTTTAAATAAAACTACCGTTTTCCCACTCCATTCACTATTTCCTCCATCGCACCAGAAAATCTACCTCTCACTCCTCCATTGGATTCCCGTCGCCTTCATCCACAGTCAGTCGACCCCACTAACATCTTGTTTATTGCAGGTACTGTTGCAGAGATGGCGCCAAAGCCAAGACTAGCGGAAGGAGAAGAGAATCCTTTTCTTCCTCCTCCTGTCAACCTGGAAAAAATCCCATTGTTCGATAAAGATAGCTTGATCGCTGATACCAAGTGTGATTTCAATTTTTCAGACCTCCAGTCATGGCTCTGGAAGGTTTTCCTGGACCAGAGCGATGAAATTGGACTCTGGGAGTCCAATTTACCCCTGTACCTTTTTCCCCAAATCCTTCATTTTCCTGAATTCACACTTAAATGCCAAGCTCACTACATCCCCGAACAGAGAGCCGTCATATGTTCCTCATCACTCCCAAAGACATAGACCAAATGATGCAAATTCCTCGTGCTGAGTTTGCATCTCCTTTCAACCTAGAAATCCTTACCGAACTATATCAGAAGATGACTTTTCCCCAGAGAGCTCAGATATTCGAGCTTTTCCTTCCCACCTCCGCTCAACTCCCTTCCACAAATCCCCCTTACCCGTCATCCATGTTCTCCACCAAGGGAAACCAAGTCATTTCCTCTCTTTGTGCCCTGTTAGGTTACTATTCCGACCAGTGGGTAGATGAGCCCATCCTGGGCTTTCTATCCATTTTCTCCAATGATGAAAAACCTACAACACAGTTCGATTATAGCACCTTCTTGGCCAAAAATATTCACGAACAGTTCGTGAATTTTGGCACGGAGGGCATGTTCAGATATTCTTCTATACTGGCGTATATGTTCGTTTACTTTCAAGCAGATAAATTCAGTTTCTCCATGCAGAATATGGGCGCAGATGGAAGGCCTCAGCTAGTCACAACATGGACATCTTTGTTGAAGCACAACTCCACAGAGTATAGCTTCAAGGAATTCATCGATCTTTTCTACCACTCCGTGGTAAGCATGTTGAGTGGCAGGCCTGAGCCACGTATAAACGACGAGGTCCAGAGAATTTTGCATCTTTCGGACAATGCAAAGACAGGAGACTGGTACCTGTATCAAAACCACACTGAGATCAGAGTTTTCGGGTGTGAATTGGAACCCTACAAGCTGCCAAAGTACGTGCCGGTAAGAATCTTTGCATTAGAGTATATTAGACAGATCATGAATTCAGACGACA
Source organism: Picea mariana (assembly GCA_032191745.1). Lineage (NCBI taxonomy): Eukaryota > Viridiplantae > Streptophyta > Pinopsida > Pinales > Pinaceae > Picea > Picea mariana. The sequence continues at coordinate 5,056 of JASDQU010293423.1, forward strand.
TTCATTTCGTCTCATTGAAGAAAAAGCAGCAGCTGCGCATCAAGGGGAAGATAGGCTCTTTCATCTGCAACAGTCATGGCGTCGGAGAAGAAGCGGACTGGATGCTGAGAGAGATGAAGTTTTTTTTAAGCTTCCCATGGAACTATGATCCATGCGGGATCATTCAGAAATGCGGGTGAAAAATAAAAACATCCCGTATGTGCATGAGTCCAAGCCCGAGATCGAAAAATTTGCAAATCAGACAGTGTGGGTGCCTGACACCTTGGTCGAAGTGGAACAGCAGGTTCCCCCGACGAGTGTGCCACCAACTACCACACCTTAGGTCCCTAAGGAAAAAAGGCCTCTACAAGAGTCATCTCCGCCGGTAACATAGGTATCATCAGAAGAGTTCCAGTTGCACACGAAGAGGCCCAAGACAGTTTCAGTGCCTGGTTCGATTGTAGAACAAGAAGCCCCGCCTACCATAGTAGCTACCACAGTAATCAAGCCGGTCATTCCACCCTTTGGTTCAAGCCTTTATCAGGGCATCACCCCAACAGTGCCAAAGAAATCATCAGATTCCCCATTAGACACTCAGACATGCAAGACTGGGCCCAAGTTGGGCATTTTCGAGAAGTACGAGTTGATCAAGAAAAGGAACCAGACCCTCACCAGCAGTACTTACGCCCAGTTTCAGAAGCAGTCGTCCATCGCGCAGCATAGGTTGTTATCTGCATTTGACACAGAAAAGGGTAGGATGCACATGGCCTACCTTCAAGCTCAGGTACCGGATCCCAAGGTGATCTCAGACTACAAGAGGGCCACCTTCGAATTCCAGGCGAAGGACGTGCACCCAGCAGATCAGATGGATCTGCACAAACAAACAGGGGAGATGGTTTTCCACACATTGGCACATGCTTCAGCTTCTGTAGCAAAATTTCAGGTATCATTGAACAATGCTCAAACACAGCTCAAGTTGGAGAAGATATCTTCTTTCACGAAGGACAACAGAATCAAAACTTTGGAGGAGATGGTCCTCAAGATCGGCTACGATCCTTCGAATGTCAAAGTTGTAGAGGAGACGATAGAGAAAACGAATGCAGACATCACTTCCTTGAGGAAACAGTTGAAACTCCCACCCACAGAAGACTCACAGGCTAAGGAGATAGCAGAGAAGGAAGGCGAGAAGGAAGAAATGCTCAAGCTGCTCATGGAGCAGAATGCACAGCTCAAAGAGATAAAGGATGAGATGGAGAGATTACTAAAAGAGAAGGAGCAGATGAAGCCAATGGAAGTCATTCCATTGAGTGCCATTCCTATCTCAGGAGCAAGCACAACAGCAGTGACAACAATCCCATCTGCAACACTAGTGACACCATAAGAAGGGACAGCCGATCTTGCCAAATCCATGGAGAAGATGAACCTGCAAGAGACAGAAATCAGCAGACTTAAGAAGGAAGTTGAGAACCTCCAAGAGCTCAAAACTTCCTTCCAGACAAGCCTATCCAAAGAAAAGCAGGTAACTAAACAACTCAAGAAGGAGTTACAACAGCTCCAAAAGCAAACAGTGGCAGGGAAGACTTTGGCTGAGGTCAAAGAGAATGTATGGAAAGACATCATAAAGTCCATAAATGAGATATGGCCAATGATCCAAATTATGTTTGAGCAGAATGAGCTGGTCCAGAGGAGAAAATAGGCCATTGAGAATATTAGAGTAGAATTGGGAGACATGCCAACACAAGCAAATGACATCATCAGGTTCCTAAATTCCAAGACCAGAGAAGAACTAGAAGAACTAAAGATCGAGGACAGAACAGAGACCATACTTGAAGTAAAAAGGGTTTTGACCAAGAGAAGTCTAATGCTTCAGCTAGAAGAAAAGGTTCAGGTCATGGACCAAGGAGTTCAAAGGTTCTTCAGTAAGATCGAGGCTCTCCAGAAGAAAGGTCTCCCCGGTCTGAAGGTTATTAATGATAAACTGATGACACTCCCAGATTACAAAAAGAGACTGTCTGAAGTGTCTAAAGATAGTTCGAAGTTCATTGGCATACAAGGAAGTATCACTGGCAAAGAATTCCTGGATGCCCTTCAGCTGGACATTAGTATCCAACATGAGATTCGATACATATTCCTCACTAAGCCCAAATTTTCTAAATATACGGAAATGGATGAAGTGTATCAGATACTGCTCAAAGTTACTGTGCCTAGTCATATCAGATGGGAGGAACTCTACGATCTGCTCGATTAGCAGATGATCTGTCCAGGTCCAGTCACCTGTCCAGTCAAAAGAGGTTGTGCAGGAACCTCGCCAACGGCCTACCCCAGAAATTCCGCATGCAGTTATACCAAGTCATCAAGCAGTTTTGATTAGTTAAATTAGTTAGACTAAAAATAGAATGAGCACTTCCTGATCAGTTATGGCAGGAACGTTTGTAATTGTAGTTATAAATACTTCACCTTTCGAAGTATTGAGGGTTGTTGATCTTTACACACTGACGCTATCAAACTGTAACATTTTTGAAGAGATCTGCCATTAATGAAAAGGAGGCACTTTTACAGGATTCTTGCGTGTATTCACTGGTGATGTGTTTCTCTAAGTCGAATGTTATTCTTTCTTTGTGATCATATTGTTTTCTAGAACTAATCTTTAAGAGTAACGTATGTTGCAGGATTTATCTTGGATACCCTGTTTCCGATTCTAAAGATTTTAATGTTTACCTTCTGATATTTTCAATTAAGGAATTCTTAACTGCTTCTTGGTGGAATGTATTTTTCTCATATTTTCTTCTGTCCATCATTTAAGCTACTAAAAGATCCAGTGAGTACATTACCTCGCCCTGTGGAAGTCTTCTTTATCGTTTATGGTTTTAATTCATTCCTAATTAAATACAGACCCCACAGCCCAATGGAGGTGTAGACTGTCTCAACCAATTCAAAAACACTTTGGAAACAAACATACAGACTTCTTTACCTAGCCTAATATCTGAATTAAAAACCAAGCTAAATCATATAGAGAGATCCCTCTCTGAAGCTGGAAGGGCTAGATCCCAGCTTTAAAAGTGGTTGGATAAAGTTACCTTTGTAGATTTCTTCTTTTTCAACCTCTAGGAAATTTACCAAGTGCTAACAACTTAAACTTTACTTTAGGAGCTGGTGAATTCTAGGGTGCGGCAACACAACTGGACAAACTTGTTGTTTATTTCATGAATATGATGTTGGAACATCATTTGATTGACTTGGTACCGATCGAGACTGTTCCAACATGGAGGAATGGTAGAAGTGGCAGGGACAGTATTTCAAAGGGTCTGGATAGAGTAATTGTCTCAAAAATCCTTCTAAATGATGTGGGTAGGTTTCAGTCTTGGGTGGAAATTCCTTTTGTTTCGGATCATGCACCGGTGGCAGTTCAGCTCGAATTTCAACCTTTCTCGATGGCATATCCTTTTAAATTAAATCCTTCTTGGTTGAATGAGGTGGATTTAGCAACTATTGTTTGTGATGTTTGGTGGGATCCTGGTTTTTTAGTGGAAACAAATGTTCAGATCCGGTTTGTTTGGAAGCTGAAAGTCTTAAAATCTCAGATCATATCTTGGGTGCAGATTAGATGATCTGAACAACAAAAAATAATATCCTCTCTTGAAGAGGATATCAGGGCTACTCTTTCAAATCTACCAAGATCTGGGCTTTACCCTTTAAATTCTTGCAGATTGAAGTCTTTGGAGACAAAACGCAACCGTCTTCTACTCATTGAGGAAGAACATTGGTGACAAAGAAGTCGTGCAGTTTGGTTAAAGTGTGGCGACCAGAATACTAAGTACTTTCATAAAGTCGCTAGCGCGAAGAGGAATCATAAACATCTCTGGTATATATGGGATGATTTGGGGCAAGAACATAGAGGATAAGAAGCTCTTAAGTCTGAGGCAAACAGATATTTCAAGAAATTATTTACTGAGGATCCCCATATCTCACCTGCGGATCAATTGAATCTTGTTCAATTGTTTCCCTGTTTATATCCACTGAGGATTCTACTCACATTGATAGATCAGTCACTAAACAATAAATTTTGGATATATTGAAACTCTTTGCAGTTGACAAAAGTTTAAGCCCAGATGGGTGGACAGTTGAGTTTTACATGAAATTATTTGATGTTGTGGGTGCTTACCTAGTGGACTTGGTTGAATACACAAGGACTAGAGGGAGGATCAAAAGTTCCTTAAATTCTACATTCTTGGTGCTAATCCTAGGAGAATAATCCTCGGACCTTTGGAGATTATAGACCAATTGAGCTTTGCAATCTATGCTACAAGCTGATTTCTAAGGTTATTGCAAATAGGATTAAACCTATTCTTTCGAGGGAGCTTTCATGTGAACAACTTGGATTCTTAAAGGGTAGGAAAATTCTGGATGCCATTGGTACTGCACAAGAATGTATTCATAGTATTATAGCTAGAAAACAAAAATCCTTGATTCTCAAGCTGGATCTTAGGAAAGCATATGACTGTGTCAATTGGGATTTCCTTCGCATGATACTTGTACAAACAGGGTTCAGTGTTCATTCTATAAATTGGATAATAAGTTGTGTGGTTAGCTCCTCATTTTCGGTACTGATCAATGGGGAGGCATCTCCTTCCTTCACTAGCGAACATGGATTGTGCCAAGGATGCTCACTCTCACCATTACTCTTCATTCTTGTTATGGAAAGCATCAATCTCCTTTTAAAAAAGGGACAAGCAGATGACAACTTATCAGGCTTTAAGGTTTCCAAGATTATAAAAATTCTACATCTTATATTTGTTGATGATGTTCTTATCATGTCTAATGCTTCTTTGGATGAATGGCAGGTGATCAAATCAATACTGGATTGGTTCTGTTGTGCTTCGGGATTAAAAATTAGTCCTCAAAAATCGACATTTCATTTTTCTAGGATCCATGGAGTAATTATGGAGCAGTTCAGGATTTTGTTTTCATATAATTTTGTGGAGATGTCTATGGGTTTTCGTTACTTAGGGTACTTTCTAAAAGCAGAGAAGAGTACCTTTGAAGATTGGAGATGTCTAATTGTAAAATTTGAAAAAAGGATCAAACATTGGTGCAATTAGTGGCTGACACTTGGTGGAAGATTTACACTTGCTAAATCGGTTCTTGAAACTTAATCTGTCTACTGGATGGCCCTGGCGGTGGTTCCAACCTCTGTCCTCTCTAGGATCCGTATTCTTATCTTTGAATTCCTTTAGTCAAGGTGTGGAAAGACTCAAGGAATACATCTATGTAGTTGGGAGACAATTGCAAAGCCAAAACACCTGGGTGGTTGGGGTATTCAAAATCTTTTCCTTTTTAATTGTGCTTTGGCAACAAATTTATTGTGGTGAGTTTTGTTTAAGGAAATAATTTGGCAACAAGTGGTAAAGGATAAATATTTCCCATATTTCTCTGTGGCAACCTAGTTTCAGATAGCTTCACCTTTACAATCTGTAGCTTCACAGATTTGCAAAAGTTTGTTGAAGTCTTTACCAATCATCACCCAATGGATTAGTTGGAATCTCGGGAATGGATCCTCGATCTTAATTGGTTTGGATAATATCTTTGGGATAGGATACCCTTCTTTATTATCCCCAGAACTTCATGAGGCACTAAAGGTGAAAAACATATGTTATCTATTTCAAGCTTCGACTTAGGTGTCATTAGGTTTTGTTACCAATCAATGGAAATCTAGTGGCGACTTAGAGCTCACGGGAAATCTAGCAGCTGAATGGTTTGCTTACTTTAAGGCTCTCATTATGTCGGGGATTCAACTACATGCTAAAGAGGACTCACTGATTTGGATAGGTGGTGATCTTTCAGGGTTTATCATTGTCAAAAATGTTTACAATGCCCTGACAAAGGATTACTGGTCGACTCTTATTATAAGATGGCGAAGACAACTATGGACATGGGATCTGGAACACAAGATAATTTTTTTTTTATGGTTGGCTCTGGAAAATAAAATTCCTACTTAGGAAAATATTAGAAAGAGGGGATGGGAAGTACCGAGTTTTTGTTCCTTATGTTTTAGGGATGAGGAGACAGTTTTACATATTTTTACAAGTTGTACTTTCTATCACAAAGTTTGGTCTACTCTGTCTACAGTTTAAATTTTAATACTATTTGGGGAGGCGGTTCCTTAACACGGTGTTATGAAAATTGGCTTAAGGCGGAGAAAGATCAAAGGAATCTTCCTCCTTTGACTTGCTGGTTTATTTGGTTGGCTAGGAACACTTGTATTTTTGAATCCCCTACACCTACTATTTAGGGAGTTGTGTACTAGATCCGAGGCATGTTGGATGCTACCAGTGCTCAAATTCCTCTCTCCCATTTACCCAAAAGAAAAGAGAAACCTCTTGATCTTACCATACAAATCATATGTTGGTTTGATGGAGTTGCACAAAACAATGGTACACTTTGTGGAGTTGGAGTTGCATAAGGACTGGGGGGAACACATACTACAGGTGGACTTTAAATTGTGGGATGGGAACAAATACTAGGGCAGAACTTCTTGGTGTTCAGGCAATCTTATCTTTTGCACACAGACTTGGTATTGATAAGCTCCAGGTATTAGGGGATTCAAAGATAGTGGTGGATTGGTTAAATCATAAGTGTAATCATTTTGTTTCTTCACTCTTGGGCTGGATGGAGAAGATAAGGATCCTTGTTACACTCTTCAATGATATCAAATTTAATGATATTTATAGGGAAGAGAATGTGGAAGAAGATACACTCTCCAAAAAATCCCTCCAGGTTCTGGAAGGGAGGATCCACTTCAACAAATGGCAGGACGGTCAGGAGGGCCCCCCACTTACACTGCGGCTTTGTATATGATATAGCTAGTACCTGGGGACCTCTTTGTTTTCATGGCTTTTTTTTTATTATCAATGAGACATTTTGTAATTTGACATTAGTCATTTTGGACTGTCCAAAGCAATTTTTTTGCATATTTTGGACTTTTTACAAAAGGATAGAGAAAGATTAGTAAAATTTATGTGTAATCTTTTGGAACTTTGTAGTGAAACGCAGTAGGGTTTTTGAAGGTGGATTCTATCCATAGTTGAAATCCACTCTTAGGCATTGTATATTGAACTCATGTACTCTCTTATGAGAACAACATATATTATATATATATTTGAGAATTTTTCTTAGAAATATCCCATTTATAACTATCTTTTTCTTAGGAATATCCCATTTATAACTCTCTTTTTCTTAGGAATATCAGCTTTTAAAACATATATATTTGATATTTAGTGGTTAATTGCAATTCTATTCTTTTAATTGTATTTTTGGTGAGATCGATGGAGAATATGCTAAGTGGAATGAAATTAATAGAGATAAGCGTGTAATCATTGTCCCAAACATTTTTAATCAAAAACTATATTTTAATCTCACATTGCTCATTAGTCAAAAAGTCTTACAAATTCCCGATGTTACAGATTGGGAAAAAGTCTTACATAGAAAATTAGTTTCCCATGGTTCTTGTTCAAACATATCATTATAATTATAATCGATATGTAAAGAATTTGTAAACAGAAAAAAACTATATTCTAAACATTCTATTTTTTGGTTTTTTTTAGGCATCATATGAGGAATGTTTGAATCTGCAGATTTAAGTGATCAATTTTGTATAATCAGAGTGTCCCACGGGTTTTTTAGCACGCTGAATCCATTTATACATTCAGAAATGGAATTTAAACAACATAAAATTACGATTTTGTCCAGATTTACATCGCCAGATTCTGGCCAAAAAACCCAAAAAATAAAATATTTAACCAACACCATCTAGCATGACTGGTTAATAATACAAATTGTTTTAAAAATTTATTATTTAAAAAAAATGATGAGCCTAATTGGTTTCCCAATTTATCTGAATGGAACAAGATCCCAATTTTTTTAACCCTTGTTCTTTTATCACTGATATCACCTCCATCCCATCTACAACATACAAATATTCAAAAGTGAAATATAGTAGACAACATTTTAATTGTACATATTTGACCAACATAATGTCCCTACAAAGTAGTTTTCTTTAGAATATCCTTACAATGTAAACATAATGTCCCTACAAGGTAGTTTCTTTTAGAATATCTTTGCAATTTAGTTTTTCGTGACAATTTTTGTTAATTAAAGTTAAAAGTGAGGTCTATAGTGACACACACTCTCATACACACAAAACTAATTAGTGCATCACAAAACTAATTAGTGGATCAAAATATTCACTTCAATAATTATATTAATCAAGATATTCTCTTTAATAATTTTTGAAACTAAAAATTATTTCTATTATTTTAATCATTTAAAACAAATAAAAAATTCTTATGTATTTAATAAAGCAAGAGTGTAATGCATTTGATTACAAATGTCTATTTTTTAAATCATTTAAAACAAATACAAAATTCTTGATGTATTTAATAAAACAAAAGTGTAATGCATTTAATTATAAATGTAGAAAAGATAGTGATCATAAAGTTTTCCTAAGATATAATGGGAAATTTTATAATAATTGAAACATTTCCAAAACACCATGAGCCACACATATCTCATAACAAAGATTTCTACACAAAGAAGGAAAGGGGAATAAGACTTAAACTACATGGAATTAATGACAATGGACTAGAATGTTGTTGAACTTGATGAACTTTGTCCTTCATTAGTGTTGTACTTCTTGTAGTGCCCAACAAATGTGTTATATCTGATTGAAATTTTGGGATGAGGCTCAGATAAGCGTCTTTGATGCTTTGTAGTGTCCTCAAAATATCCATCATAGTAGGTCGTCCTTCAGGGGATTCATTTGTGCAAATAAACCCCACATTTATTAGTTGATTGAGGCAATTGAGGTCCTTATCTTATTCAATACATATGCCTATCATTCTCAGTAGACCCATGTCCACGACTTCTCTTACTCGGTTTGGAAAATGACTCCACACCCATTTCCGCAAGTCCATTCCTTCCACAAACATGTTGTGGGTCGGAGCACCTCAATAGTATTATTCCATAGCTATAAACATCACCTTTTGTTGTAACTTGTCTACCCATTCCATATTCTTCATTCATAGATCATCATCTTAAGGTTTCTATTTCACAGTTTTAAATAAATATAAGAAATTCATAACATTGCTTAATATGCTATCTAGTTTAAATAATACCTGGAGGAATGTACCCTGTTGATCCTTTAAGTGCATGTGTGGAAATGAAAGCCGAATCCTCATCATTTGCAAAAAATATGGTAG
>JASDQU010293430.1:0-14287 GCA_032191745.1 Picea mariana
AGTAGAATATATGTTTAGGGAATTATTAAGTAAAATTTTTAGGTAATTAATTTTTCTAACATATTATTAATTAAACAAAGATTGGTATAATGATACTAATTAAATATTTATTAATTAATTAATGGTTACAATTTGATTAATTAATTGATTAATTAATTACATGTTGCATTCATTGACATTGGTATTAAATTAATAGGGTCAATAAATTATAAGTTTAATTGTTAAAGACTTACGTACACGGAAAGGGAGAAGACATTGAACATAAAGGGATAAGATATTAATTATAAAGGGATAAGATATTAATTATAAGGGGATAAGGTAATAAATGTGTAGGAAGGAAGTAAATGAAAAGAAGGCGGTGAAGGAGGATATGAGGGGAGGAGGTTTATGAAGGAGGCATTACCATTCTACGGGGAATTTTTGGGAGGTTTCTCTTGGATTGCAGAGAGGAGAATTTGAGTTCTGTAGTCGGGAAGGGTTAGTACAGGGGGCACCAGTTTGCTAGGGGTTTTGGGCATGGGGGCCAAGATATCCATATGGTATCCTGGAGCTAGGTAGTTGTCCTAGTTGGCAAGGTGGATACTCGGTTTTGGGCAAAATTGTTCTGTGGATTCAAGTTGGGAAAGGAAGCAACAAGAAGGTCAACAAGACAAGAAGAAAATAGAGGGTTAGCATCAGACCCAGGTATTTTAATTTATGTATTTGTTTTATGAAATTTAAGGAATATGATGTGTTATGAGGCTGTCCGTAAGCTATTATGTTTAGCTCAATAATTTATATGTTCTGGTGATTAATTTATTTGTGCAATTGAAATCATTTATATCAAATTTCTATTTACAAGTCACTGCAAATATTTAACACTTTTAATTAACACAATTTCATTATACTAAAAAAGAATATACCCTCAAAACAACCTGTATAAGAATTATGTTTCTCTTATTTATTCCATTTAATATTCAAAACAAAATCCCAATGAACACACAGTCAATTGCTTCAAATTTGTTCAGCATCAAAACCTTAACCACTGTCCATAAATTAATTCCTCATATCAAACACAGATACAAGATCTTTTAAAACATGCCCGATTCCATTTCTTCAATCAACTTTAACAATTAAATTACAATAAAACCATATCACTAAAAATATCGTTCCAATCTTTGTTGGTCAAATAAAAGGATACAATGCACAATATCCATAAATCATAGATACTGGATAGCCAAGCCACAACTATCGACACTTTAAATTTCAATAATCCCGATCGGGCAATTTAAACACATAGTAACAACAACCATCACTTTAATTTATACCACATTGTATGAAACATACAAACCAACACATAGCACAAAGAATCATTTCTGTGACTATACATATATGATTACTCCCAATCAAACCATAAAACAATGTTGATTTAACAATCCAACTGTTACAACACAAGGAGGCATCAACTACATAACCATTATCATTTTTGACAATAACTGTGTAATCAACTCTATCAATAGAGATGAACCAATAATCAAAACCACTATCGACGTTATTCCACCAACTCATAAAAATCAACAAGATACCCGATAGGATATAACTGGATCAATTTATCAAAATCATGCTCTGAATAACCAAGGGTTCACTCAGTGGAACCAACACAAGGAGAATGGAGTCGACCATACCAACAACAAGTGAGAACCCTTCGATACAACATGGTGGACATACAACAATTATATCCCCTAAATCGTATGATAGGGTGATAGTCCGACCTCAGGCATGAGAGACTATGAACAGGGGAGAAGAGGTTCCTTACTGGCCACAAAACAATACTAAGAACACACAGGGCATAACAATGCTGATATAAATGTAGAGACGAGGTAATAAAAACCCACCCTAAGTAAAGCCTCTTGGAATAATAGCCACCATAACCAACTGTGCAGACCAATAACATAAAATGAGCCAAAAACCAGGTGGAAATCGATATGCAGTGACCCAAAGTGGTTCAAACCAACACAACAAACCCATAAATCCAAATACGACTGGGTATGGTTACAAGACTGTGAGGAGATGACCAACAATTCCAAACCGAATGAAACCCTCCAACAAAAACCCATAGAGACAACAAAGATCCATCATGGCTTCCTTTACACAGAATAGTCAATGAAATCATGACTTCAACCATCCAATTTCCATTTTCAATGAATAACACACAAACAACCATTCTAGAGAAACACCAGAGTTTACACAGTTGCTAGCCTCAAGAAAAACATAGACCAATACATCACCAAGCTAATCTTTATTTCATAAACAGAGTGAGTTCATGGATGGAAAAAAGAAAATAGACGTGTAACCAAATAGCCTTAAAAATGCAAGCTTGGTCGAGAAGTTCCTTCCTCGCCTGAATATCGGAGCTTAACCACAGAAAAAAAACAATTGAACAATAACCAAGCTAGGGTGACGACCAGTGGGGAAGTATGGAGTGATGTGCAGTAAATGCACACCACTTCCATCGTCTCCTCATCCAATAATGTAATACACGCCAACCAACCAACAATTAATACATTCCATTAATCCATTGCATCGAAACTAACATCCATTGCTTGCCAAATGCGCCACCTGATATCACATTAACCATTTCCAAAGATACCATAATGTATATCAAATGCGCTTTCATATAAATCAATAACATCATATAGCTACTAACATTGATAGTTCGGACTAATATCAACCCTTTTTAAAATGCATATAATGTAGTATGGTATAGTTTAGTTCCTCTTTATTGGATTTTTTTCATATTGCTTTTATCTCTTGTTATGACTAACATGTGTATTGTGTAGGTGTAACATGTAGTCAATCATGGCACAAATAGAATTGTAATAAAAATTAACATAAGCAATCATGACATGGAATTTAGAGTTTAGAGAAACAATACTAGCACATAACATGCCTTATCCATCTGCCATTATGTCGTGACTAAAACTAATATTTCACCATCAATCATGTAGAACCCTGCAACAATCATCGAATAGCAATATAAATATCAAATAAAAACTTGATCGCATCCTCCAATATACAAGGGGGTCCCACCTACTAGTATTATATATATCATTAGTTTATAAATAATAGGCTTTAGCAATACTTTGCAGGCGGAATACTCATTGCGATTTTTATCGTCAACAAATTGGTGAACCCACATGAATATTTCTTTTCAACAAATTTAGAACTTAGAAAACATGGTTTCGTAGACCAAGAACAACAAATCAAGAAGATATAACTAGGAAGATTATGCAACATGGGGAATTGAGTGGATTTAATGGAAAAATGACCGAAAATTTGGGAATAACTCATGAAAAATGTTAAGTATGAGGGGCTTTATCCCTGTATGCATAATCATTCAACTGGAATACGCTATTTGATTCAAGGAGAAAAATTGTGGATTTTATCTTTCAAATTATTAAATGGATGAAGAAATGGAAAGAAAAAGTGAGAGATAACCAATTTCTTTATAATACAACAGTGAAAGCAGATAACAAATTCAAGTGTTTTTTCAAGGGGAACATCGTAATAGTTGTGTAATATTGATTGTTATTTACTAACAATATCTTGCAGGAGTGTCACTATGGAAAAACGGATCCAACATCTTGTCCTTTACCAAAATCAACTAAAATATGAAAAATCAATAAAAATCATGAGAGAATTAAGATTACAAAATTTAAAACAGCATAAAATAAAATGAAAGAAATGTAAAAGAAGCAGGAAGTTATTAAAATTGAAATCATAAATCAAACTATTGTAGAGAAGAAATGAAAAACAATGAAGAAAAATGAAAGAAGAACTAGACTACTAATATACAGAAAATACAAACAACGTTAGAACTTTTCAAGTTGGTTCCACGTAATGTTTCAAGTGAGAATTGTTAGTGCTGTAAGAAAACAATAGCTTCTGCAGATCTTTTAAAATGTAAGAATTAGTACCCAGGACAAAATCGATCTTGAAAGGACTTAACCATAACTCTTGAAACTGTGAGTCAATTGTTAGTCCTTTAATGTACACAATTAGATCATCAATATAGATATGAATAACCTTACCGATCAAATCGTCAAGAGTTATTTACATAAGTATTTTAGAAGTGGTACTTGCATCAGATAAGCCAGAAGGCATATGTTCATAAGTCAAGGTACCCAAATAGTAATAAAGGTGGTGTTGAGTTTATCTTCCCCTCTAACCTTGATTTGATTGTAACCAAAAAAAACATCAAGCAAGGGCATCATCCGTGACCCTGTGACTTGATGCAAAATCATTTCTATGTTAGGGAGAGGAAAATAACCCTTCATGATAGCCCGCTTAACTGCACGAAAATCAATGAAAAATATGATATGATCAGTGGTTTATGGACATCAAACAAATTTGAAACCCATTCAGAATTCTTGACTGGAAAGAAAATACCAGCCTTCAAGTTTTTTTCCAATCCTTTTCAAATAGTTTCTCCCAGTGTAGGGTTTATAGGTCTTTGTTTTTGCCTAACAGGTTTTATTCCTTCCTTTATGGGGATACCATGCTATATAATACCAAGATAAAAACCATGAAGATCCTCATAAGACAAAGAAAAAAAATCTTGAAATTTACCAAGCAACTTGGCAAACTCCATTTTCTCTGCATCAAAACATTGGGCGCCTATTTTAATATTGTTTGGAGATTTGGGTGTTCCACTGTTCAAGAGATGGTTTCACCCACCTTCCTTTTCGACTCCTCTTTCTTTTGTTTCTTTTTATTTCCTACATCACTTGATGAAAATGAACTCTCTAGAGGAGTCAAGCCTTTAGGAATCTTGTTATCTTCTATGGATATCATTTCCTTGGGATTATAAGGTTCATTTTAAATGAAAGCATTGATGCTCTCATTGCTAGGGAAGACCTGCCAAGATTATATATTGTCAAGGATATGTGGATGATATAGATATTGAAAAGTACAATTAGGTATGTGTGCCAAAAGTTGTCGATTAGGAGAGGATGAAAAAACAACTAACCGATCAGCCATCAGTTCAATTCCCTCTTAACATGAATGATGTTGAAAGATAATAGGTTAGATATAAATTCCCAAAAAGTTTGGGTGTATCGTTTCATCAACTTTTTGCTAGGAGAGTATATCTTATGTACAAGATTCACAATAAGCTCAAAATCCCCAATAACTGAAAGGTGACCACAACCAAGATTATAAGCATTCTCAATGCCTAATAACAAAGCTTCAAATTTAGTGACATTGTTCGTGTAAGAAAACTCCAACCTATAAGAAAATTTATGGCTTGTTCCTACAGGAGAAATCAAGATAATGCCATCTCCGTTACCTTCATTAGAGCATGAACCATCAAATTTCATGTGCCACATACCATCATCTAATTCAATATGTTCCAAGGGGATATTATCTTCCTCAGCAAAGATGGAATACACCCCTAGGTCCTCTTCCATATAGTTCACATTAGGTTGTGGAACACTTTCTATGTAAGGTGAAATCCTTCCCTCTCTAAATACTATAATGTTTTTTCCATTCCAAGGAATGGATAAGTGTGTCCCATTGAGTGAGAGGTATCCACCTATCAAAGATTTCCAATATCTTCCCAATATGATTGAGTAAATTCTTACTGGCATGTAAATTACCTGAATGCTAAGGGATGTCCTTATTTCAGGGTGTGCACACAAAACTAAGGTCACATATTTAATCTCACCTATGGTTGTTTGTTGTAGACTATTATAAGAGGGCATGCTCTTGGCGTTTTCATTTGTTCAAGACAAGCCTAGCTATTCTATAATAATATTCGACATCAAACTTGGGCATGAACCTCCATCAGTGAGGCAACAATGGGCGATATTATCCATAATATTTATAGAAATATAAAAAGGGGGATTTTTTACAGAGTATATAAAGTTATGTACACCTACTTTATTTACATATGAATCCTCTTCATTCACCTCTTCGAAGATGTTGGCTACAACGAAACATTTTCCTTCCATGAATTGTTTTAGATGCCTCTGTTGTTCAAGGACGACAACCATGTCCATGAGGGTGGAATTTTCTTTGATGTTGGCCAACTGATTCAAAATATTTTACTTGGAGGAGGGGAGAGGGGGGATAATTCCTTGAGTTTCAGGAAATTTAGGAACCTGAAAAGTAGCAACTGGTGAGGATGAACTCGTGATAGAATAATTGCAGAGAGGATAATTTTTCCTTTGGGAGAATAGGATTTGTTCCTAGTATTAATGATCATGACATCTTATGGCTCTGCAAAATATAAGACAATGATGGTATTTTCTGGTCTTTTACCAAAGATCTTATCTATGGAACTCTTCATTACCTCACATGTGGCTTCCTCGTGGTGTTCCTCACAAAAGTTACACCAACTTCGAGGGAAGATAGCTTTAGGATGAAAATTATTTTCAATTGGATTGCTAAAGAGGGTTGTAGAAGAGGATGAAGCTCTAGGGGTGAGAGGGGAGACAGTTCCCTTTTTCTCATACACTATCATACGATTATTCATATCTTGTACTAGATGTAAGAGGGTGGACATGTCTGTCTGTTTAACTGATTATCCCTGGGGAATAATTGTTCTTTCGAGTTGTTATTCATACTCTAAACAAGTATGCAGAGCAGAACTGAGGTTATCAATGGATTTTTCCTCAAGTTTTTAACGATAGGGGGAAGGTAATGCATTGTATTAATGCATGAAAGGGGCTTGGTTTATAGGTCAAATGAGTTCAAGGATTTGATTGTATAACTTAGTGAAACACAAGTTGAATGACTTCATGGTTTCACCGTCCTTATAGGCGATGTTATTGTACTCTCGTAGCTGCTCATCTGGGATTATAGATTGTCCATAGGTGTACCTAAACCAATAGAATAACTCCTCCCAAGTAGAAAAATCTTAGGATGAAGGTCAAAGAAATCAACCGCAACCTTTCCTTCCAAGGAATTGATGAATAAGTGCATGCAAGTATCATTGTCATTGGCTCCTATGTTGTGATAAGCATTAGAAAATGCCACTAGGTGTTCATTTGTAGTGACAATGTTATTTCGAAAAAACCTAGGGATATGCTCTTTGAATTTAGGAAGTGGATGAGTAGAAGGTGCTAGGTTAAGAGGAGAGGACACATGCGGTGTGGTTGTGGCGCCTTCTTCAAACTGGAAAAATCCCATACTTTTTAATGACTTTGGTGGGATTTGTGGTATATTGGACATGGATATGGTGGTTATATAAGCTACCAATCACTGAAGAAGCTAAAGACTGAGAAGAGGAAGCACTTCCAATGCCACCAGAGCCACCACGAAATGCCATCTTGTGGATGATAGGTGAGGGAGAGAAAGACAAACTGGATGAATTAGACAAAGTTCTCCTTAGATAACTTTGTTTGGTTGACAACAGAATGTTCCTTATTCCTATTTCAGCAATAAGATTAATTTTAGGTGATAAGCCTCTTCTTCTTCTAGAAACACGAGAGTCTAAGGACATGAAAGAAAGGCCAAAACTAAAGGAACAGGAATGTTACTTCTGATTTCTAGGTTGTCTTCGTCTAACTTTCCAACATTCTTGGGAACTAATATATCGTCCAATTGCTTCTCATGAATGATTAAGCTCAACACGAGTATTGGCAATATCTAAAATAGTGTTGAACAAATTCAAAGAAATATTGGTCCGATCTTGAAGACCGGGCTCAATATTGGGGTGCCTTGCAATTGGTACAGTCATTAAGAAATAAAACAGTCAAAGAATCAATATCAGATAGATGTATTTGATGCTAATAAAGCATAAAATTAACCACAAAGATATTGAAGATCTCCCCAGTATGGTCACCAAATAAATGTAAAATTGAATATTTTATCTTTTCTTCTATTTCACTTCATTCAAATTTACTAGATCAAGTAAAATGGGGCAAGGTAGACATACTACTGGATCTAGTAAATTTGAATGAAGTGAAATAGAAGAAAAGATAAAATATCAATTTAGCAACAGAGCAATGAATAATTCTGCCATTAAATATCAGAAGAAAACATTTATGTTATCCCCAACAAGAATCAGAGTGTATCTTTCAACAAATTCAGTTCTTAAAACTTCTGAAAGATAATAAGGAAAGGAAAAACATATGGAAACAAAGAGACAATTTATAGGAGAAGCACATCACCAATATCCATGGCACATGAATCCTGAAACAATATGATCTTGTACCCCTATAGATTTGCAAGAAGAGAGGCTCTATGAGCTCATTACAATAATTGGGAAAGTATCCCTTCAACAAGTTCCTCAAAGTCCAACCCTTAACACTCTTGCCTCTGTGATCTTAAATAAGCTTTACAAATTAGTTTCAATATCCTCAAAAGATGGATCTGATAACCTCTTTTCCTATCTCAAATTTGAATTTGTGAGGTGGCTGGAAAAGACAGAAATTTCTGGAAATATGTTGATAAAATATTGACCTATATGTCTCAAATAAAAACAAATTTTGGAAAAACAAGAGAGGTTTTTAAATAGGATCTCTTTCTTGTAAAAAAATTTCTCACTTTCCAAAATTGCCTTTCCATACGATCATAATCTATCTCCAAAGAAAGTTATTAAAACAGGAAAATCCATATTTCCAAATCTAGTCATATTCCTACATTTTAGGATTAGATCCCTAGAATGTTTCTATTGATGAAATGAAGTGGCACCTGCAAATTTAGACTCAGAGAAGGATCTCTTTGATATGGGAGAGGTTGTATTGAGTGAAAAATGTTAAAATGAGGGGGAAAAGATCATGATTACTGCTCACACACAACAAACAATCAACTGTAATGTAAACCAAAGAATATATCACTGTAATCCATCCTTGCGATCTTAAATTGTTACAATACAGAGTTTCCTTTAAGTGTAATTACATTTTAGGAATAGGGAGTGGATAATGAATATGGGAAGGAGAGGGGATTGTAATTAGTGAAAAGTGAAATAATGGTAGGGGAAAAGAGCAGATATTGTTCGAAAAATTAATTAAGTAATTCATAAAATAATTTTGTATTCAAAACGACTATCCCAACACCAATTAACAATTACTATGGTCAATTTAACCATTATTGTGTGTTAAAATTTCTCACTGTCCACATTAACACAGTGTCATTATACTACAAAAACAATATACCCTCAAAACAACCTGTATAAGAATTATGTTTCTTTTATTTATTCCATTTAATATTCAAAACAAAATCCCAATGAACACATAGTCAATTTCTTCAACTCTTTTCAGCATCAAAACCTTAACCACTGTCCATAAATTAATTCCTCAAATCAAACACAGACACAAGATCTTTTAAAACATGCTTGATTCCATTCCTTGAATTAACTTTAACAATTAAATTGCACTAAAAATACCATGCCCATCTCTAATGGTGCAATAAAAAGATACAATGGACAATATCCATAAATCTTACACAGTGGACAGCCAAGCCACAATTATTGACACTTGAAATTTCAATAATCTTGATCGGGAAATTTAAACACATAGTAACAACAAACATCACTTCAATTTATACCACGTTGTATGAAACATACAAACCAACGCATAACACAAATAATCATTTATCTGACTGTACATATATTCTTACTCCCAATCAAACCATAAAAGAATGCAGAGTTAACAATCCAACTATTACAACGCAAGGAGGCAACAACTGTATAACCATTATCATTGTTGATTATAGCTGTGTAATCAACTCTATCAACAGAGATGAACCAATAATCAAAAACACTGTCGATGTTATTCCACAAACTCATAACATTCAACAAGATACCCAACATGATATAACTGTCTCAATTTATCAAAATCAGGCTCTCAATAAGAAAGAGTTCGCTCGGTGGAACCAACACAGGGAGAATGGAGTCGACCATATCAATAGTAGGTGAGAACCCTTCGAGACAACACAGCGGACATACATGAATTATAACCCCTAACTCATATGATATGGTGACAGTCCGACCTCAAGTAGGAGAGACTATGAAAAAAGGAGCAGAGGTTCCTTACTGGCCACAAAACAATATTGATAACACGTAGGGCATAACCCTCATGGTTTTTTCCCAAAAAAGCCAAACAATCTTGATAGAAATGAAAATCCCAGGTAATAACAACCCACCCTAAGGAAATCCTCTTGGCATAATAGCCACCATAACCAACTGTGTAGACCAATAACATAAAATGAGCCCACGGTCAGGTGGAAAATGATATGCAGTGACCCAAAGTGGTTCAAATCAACACAACAACCCTATAACACCAAATACGACTGGGTATGGTTACAAGACAATGATGAGATGTCCAACAAGTCCAAACTGAATGAAACCCTCCAACAAAAACCCATATAGACAACAAAGATACATCACAGCTTCCTTTACACAGAACAATGAATGAAATTGTGACTTCAACCATCCAATTTCTATTTCCAATGAATAACACACAAACAACCATTCTAGAGAAACACCAGAGTTTACACAGTTGCTAGCCTCAAGAAAAACACAGACAAATACATCACTGAGCCAGTATTTATTTGATAAATAGAGTGAGTTCAAGGATGGCGAAAAAAAAACATACCTTTAACCAAATAGCCTTAAAAATGCAAGCTTGGTCAAGTAGTTCCTTCCTCACCTGAATATTGGAGCTTAACCACAACAAAAAAATAATTGAACAATATCCAAGATAGGCTGACGAGTAGTGGGGAAGTATGGAGTGACGTGCAGTAAATGAACATCACTTCCATCCTCTCCTCATTCAATTTCATAGTACACGCCAGTCAGCCAACAATTAATCCATTGCATCGAAACTAACATCCATTGCTTTCCAAATGCGGCACCTCATATCACATTAACCATTTACAAACATACCATAATGTATATGAAATGCACTTTCATATGACTCAATAACATCATATAGCTACTAACATTGCTAGTTTGGACTAATATCAACCCTTTTTTAAATGCATATAATATAGTATAACATAGTTTAGTTCATATTTCTTGGATTTTTTTCATATTGCTTTTATCTCTTGTTATGACTAACATGTGTCGTGTGTAGGTGTAACATGTAGTAAATCATGGGGACAATAGCATTGTAATAACAATTAACATAAGCCATCATGACATGGAATTTAGAGTTTAGAGCAACAATACCAACACAAAACATGCCTTATCCATCTCCCATTATGTCGCAACTAAAACCAATATTTCACCATCAATCATGTAGAACCTTGTAAGCATCATCGAACAACAACATAAATATCAAATAAGAACCTGATCTCATCCTCCAATCTACAAGGGGTTCCCACCCACTTGTATTATATATATCATTAGTTTATAAAAAATAGTCTTTAGCAATATTTTGCAGGCGAAATCCTCATTGCAATTTTTATCGTCAACACACTTCTTCTAGGAGATTCTAGAATAATTGACTTATTTGACCTTCTAGGGGATTCTAGATAACTCATGAGGGTTCTCCAACTTCATATGGCCATATCTCTCTAAATGTGAGGAGTTATGTGATGTTCTACATATCACCAGAAATGGCATGACATATTTTATCCATATAGAATAGTCTTACCTGTAAATTAACTAATATTCATGCATTTACACTTCAAATAGAATTGGTTCCCTTACCCATGCCTTTGTTCTATGATAATTTTATCCCATAATTCTCCAAGGTTTGACATCAATCACTAAGGGTTGAAATCAATCTACAATATCACTCTCCAAGGGTTGACATCAATGAAAACCAACAGTCCAAACCAATTGTCCATCAACCTAAGATAATTGTCTAACAATATCTCCCTTTGGAATTGATGGCAACACTTAGTCATGATAAAATTCATGCTCATACTCCTCATCAATTTTTCTATCTCTCCCACTTTGACATCAATGGGAAAGGGTATCTTCATTTTGGGCTACTCCCTCTGACTGAGATTTACTTGGGATAGCTCCCCCTGTCTAAATGCTTTTAATATTTCTTTGTGTTTCTAAGCCTCTGGTTACTCTCTCTCCCTTAATATGAATAGTATCTCCCCCTTTGACAAAGGGTATCACTGTGATGAAACACAAAATTCATATCGTTCTTTATTCCCTTGTGACAATCGCTCCCTATGGAAACATGCCTCTGTACTCTCCCTCCAAGCATTTAACTCTCTATATTGCATATAATGAATATCTTCCCATAGAATCATACCTCTATTCTTACCTCTTTGTCTCACAACTTATTTGAATGATATTTCTACCTATATTTTTGGTTATGTTTCTCTCTCTTGAATTCTCCAGAAGATGTTGTGTAGAAAAAAAAAAGTCTTCATGTACCTTCTAACTTTTGGAGTTATTGTACATTGGTGCTTCCTTCTGTAAACAAATGAAATCTATGAAAATAATTCAAGAATAAGCATTCAAATATTCCTTTGTAATTATCATCCATTATGATATTGTTCCTTTGTCTCCGAACCACTCTTTGAACAAATCTATGAATCTATGTTCTCGTCCACTGTCATATATTTGTCCAAACTTGCTAAGTGTTCTTACGAATCCATCTCTATCCATACTATCCAAGAATATACTACAAAACTTTCCGTAATTTCGACTCATATGTCACTATACTATCATGAAGTCTTCACTACTACAACTGGTTAATATATCATATTGTACATCTGCTAACTAACTGCTCGAAATATGTCTACTCAAACTTTGCAAGCTGCTCAAGTAATGAATCCCTGCTCTGTCTCAGCTACTGCATAGACTCCCCCTGTATAATATTTATATTACCTAGAAGTGTCTAAGTCGGATGGCTCAAAACAATTCCTTCTCTGATGAAGATTCATCATCATCTTCATCGATAGATTCATCATCTCTCTAAACTCTGACTTCTTTCTTTCTGTATGTGGATTCATCTTTCACTACAATACCTGAAAGTACAATCTCTTAAACATGTTCCTTATTTACATGTCCTCATTTTCTTTCATTTATTTTTCAAACCTTTCTGTATATGACATATCACTTTTTCTTTGTAGATTTTTCTTCATCTTGTTTTATTTTCAATCTTGTGATCTTTGGGATCTAGTCTTTGTTCACATGTTCTTCCTGTTTTCTTATCCATACTTTCTTATATTTGATATCAATGTTCTATTTCATGGAAGTATCGATCATGTTTCTACAATCACGAGCTATGTGTCCATAGTTATGAAATTTGTAACATTCAATGTTATGTGGGGCTACATAAGCATTTCTTGCTTGAACATTTCTTTTATAATCCCTGCAATCTGCAACCTTATGTCCAAATTTAGTACAATAAAAAAAATGACCATAAAATAAATTTACATATCTGGGATTGAATAATCTTATTTGTGGTGTAGTCCTTATGAATTTCTTCATGAATGATCATGAATTTATTCCTTGACTAATCATGATCATGATTGAAGCTTTTTTGTGGCTTGAACATGGATGGTCTTCTTGAACATGTATATTTATTAGTTTTCTTAGTTTATAGTTGACCATGGTTACTTCCTTTGAGAACTTTTGCATAACTCTTTCTCTTTTATTCATTATTCTTTTCTAGCAACCTCAAGTGCTTCTCTTCATTCTCTAATACTGATGTAAATGTTTCTGTCTCTGCAACGTTCTTATTGAGTTTGAGGACTCTGAATCTTAGTGTTATAACTTCTTCTTCAATCTTCTCAACGTTCTATTCTCTTTGCTTCTTCAAGTTGGATTTTCAATGTAATTATTTCTTCTTCGAGTCTTCTCTCTTCTTGACCAAATTATTCCTCAAGATGGTTTAAGTCATCTGTTATTTCCTTGAGATGATAATTCAGTACCTTTTCTCTCTTTTCTTTGTCTTCCTTTTATGTTTCTATGTCGGCTTCTAAACACTGCTTTTGATATTATAAAGTTTCTTCAATTCTTATGATCTCTTCTAGATGAGCTCTTAAATTCTTGATGACCTGTTGAGCTTCTTCGGAACCTTGAACATTTTCCCTTTTCTTCATCAATTCTTTCTTGAGTGACTTGTTTTCTTCTCTTTCTTTATTTAGATATTCAATTTCACTGGTCAATTGTTCTTTGTAATCAAATTCTGCTTCTTCATACTCTTCCTCTTCTGAATCTGTCTAACATGATGATCATATTTCTTCTTGTTTTGTACCTACATCTTCTTTGGAATTTTCTAGATATGTGATGGGTGAAGAATAGATATTATGTAACTTATCCCAAAGTTCTTTTGCTGATGAACATCTACCAACCTTTTCTCTTACCAAATTATGTTGGAAAACTGAG
>JASDQU010293440.1:0-14167 GCA_032191745.1 Picea mariana
CAAGGTATCCAAATCTCAACATAGGATTCCCAAGTTGTAGCACTTGTTCCGTGGTTGGGTCGGGCTTTGTCCAACCTACAACTTGCGCTATAACAGGCCCTTAACCTCTACTCGCATTCTATCCAACCGCCTTGGAGACTAGCTTCCCTCAGAGGATCAATTCCTTTTTTGCGGCGTTCCCTTTTGCTAGTAGCACCAAGAGACAAACGGATGGTTGCTTGACTCCGGACTCTATCAATGTGGACCTAGATAATCACTCACACTTCATAGAGACCTTAGCGGCATTGCCAGTCCAGATCCCATACCAACAATGAGAGGAGATCATCCAGATTCTAGTGGAAGTCACCTCCTCCACGCAGTAGCGTAGTACACAGTCCATCTCCTCCTCCAATGCTTCCTCTATGCGGGCCTCTATCTTGAGCTTCCTCCATTCAGCCTTGGATGTTAGGAGAGATAGGTCCAACAGACCATGAGACGCTTGTTTTATTACCTCTATTCCAGACCCTGGATCTACTCGTATAACACACCTTTCTCCCAAATTGGCCTCCCGCTTTGGAGCCTGGAGCTTGATTCCTCATGCTTTAGATTAGATCTTCATTTTACTTTCCACATCTTGCCTTGTATAGGAGTCGCTTTAGTTCTCCTGCTTTGTATTGACATCATTCTACCCAGCAGTCCCTTTTACCTACTTTAGTGGTCATTTGTTGGACATTAATATAATTATCTTATCTTATCTAGTTGTGCTCACACCTAAAAACACTAAATGTTTGATTGTGGATCCAAATTGAAAACCTTTGCAACTCAAGGGGAAGTACATTGGTTCCTCCAATAAGATACCATAAATCATAAGACAAAGTTAGAAGAAATGTGTTAATCATAAATAATACATTTAAGATAGTTCATTCAAGATTCTAGAATCTTGAATCTTGAATGAACTATATAACCTTAAAACTTGAAAATTGTTTCACTTGTTGGCTTTTGTCTCTTTGTCGAACAACCATTTTCTACCAAAAGTACCAACAGTTTTGCTGTAATCCAGAATCTTGAGTTATATGTCGTCCTTGTCTTTCTTATTGCAAGCCATGCACTCTATGCAATCATACAATCCATCTTTGACCTCCCCATTTGCCGAATTTTTTTTCACAGGTTTAAGAAATACCTAGCTGCATGTAGATGCCAATGGAGCTACTTGTGCCATCTTTCATCAATAATTCTCCAAAAGTGTGTTGCAAAAATCTTTGATTTGTCCCAAATTTTCAAATTTCCTGAGTTTTCCAGGCTGCCACGTTTTCCGAATTTTTCAAATCCATGTTTATGCTTGTCGAGTGGCCATGTTGGCTTGGCTGAGGAGGATGATAAACAGGATTAGCCATGTTGATTTGGCTAGTGATGAGCGTTGATGTTTCAACATCGGGCAGACATTCTCCCAGATTGGTCATGCACTGGGCTATGCTAGTGCTGATATGACCAAGGGGAGAATGACTCATTCACTCACGGGGCTCTGCTAGTGGTGAATGACCCAGGTATGTTGATAGCATCGAGTAGACGTTCTCCCAGATTGGTCATGCACGGGGCTATGCTAGTGCTGATATGACCAAGGGGAGAATGATTCATTCACTCACGGGGCTCTGCTAGTGGTGAATGGCCTAGGTATGTTGTTGTTCTCCAGGTTGGGGCAGACATTCTTCCTAAATTGGTCATGTACGAGGCTATGCTAGTGTTGATATGACCAAAGGAGAATGATTCACTCATCCACGGGGCTTTGCTAATGGTGAGTGACCTAGATAAGCATCAGGCAGACATTATCCCAGATTGATCTTGCACAGGGCTATGCTAGTGTTGATATGACCAAGGGTAATGATTCATTCACTCACGAGGCTCTGCTAGTGATGAATGGCCTAGGTGTAGTCCTTCTCCTATCAAGGATTGGATGGACTCGAGATGTTATCACATGCATATTCTGGGATGGAATGCATGTGCGGAGATGACACATCAACATGGCTCATGAAGACAACGTTTCTATGACAGAAGAAATCCAAGTATGGAGAATGCCTCCCTCATTGAGAGGGAGTGTTGGAGATTTGCAACTTCGAGTAGTCATTCTCCACAAAAAAGTACAAGAAAACCCATCTACACCATTACAGAAGCCCCACGAAGATGTTGAAGACCTAGGAAGAGAAGTCGGCCCCACAGGAAAAATAATAATAAAATTGAAGACCCAGAAATAAGAAGTTAGCCCCAGACTGGCGCCTAGATTAGTATAAATATAGGACTGGTTGATTTCATTTTGACAGTCATACAACTCCTTCTGCAATGCGCACAAGACAGTTACAGCTGCAGTTTTGGCAGTTTCGCTATTTTTGGGTTACTGGTTATCTTGGAGAGTGCGCCACACTTGGAGAAACTCTTGCTTGGTTATTCTTGGTCATATTAATGAGGAGCTAGGTCTTGGTGATGCTATCCTTGGGGAGGATCTTCTCTGTATGGTATTTTGGCTATTGATGGTGATGTACTAGTAATATCTTCAACTGAATTCTTCTAGAGAAAAATTGGCTAAGTTTTTCCCATGAAAGGGTTTTCCCAGGATATATCTTGTGTCTCTTGTCTATTGTGCATGGTGTAATTATTTTATGGTAACAGTAAGAAAATCACAAGAAAATAATTATCATATCTGAAACTAATTAAAACACCAACAGCCTTTAGAGAGATTTTGTATATGCTTCCAACCTTGTCATACCTATGGGTGACACCTTTTCCAAGTTGGAGAATACCATGGTCATTTTATTCTTAATGGACTCTCTTGCTTCCTAGACCCAACAAATACACTTATTTTCCTCACAAAAGCAGTGCTAGTATGGTTACTTATGTCATGGCTAACCAAGTCCTCGTCCCCTACATCAAGAAACTTTTTGTCTCGCACCCACTTTCTATAGACGATCACACATTCATTTCCTTCACTCTCATGGATGATGACTTTTAATGTAATAATCTTTTGGTGGTGGTGGACATTAGGTTGGGCTTGGGCTTTATGTTTTGTTCTTATCATGGTGGGATTTTGCTAGGGTGAACATCTTTTATTTGCATGGTGCAACACTTTATTAGAGTGCACCCCTCATTGACACACATGTTCATGGTGATTTAATCTGTCAGTGACTATTTGGAGGGGTCTATGGTTATATTTGAGCATTAACCTTTGTGCATACATGTTGAGGTTGATTTAACTATTCAATAGTTAAATTAATCTATTTATCCAAATTAAGGTTAATATATTGGGTACCCTACTTCATTGGCTTCCTTTTCACATTTTTAGTTGGAGTTAGTTGAAGCTTTCTAGTGGTGTACCCCTTCTTGGGCACATTTTTCAAGGCATGCATTATTTTATTTATCTCTTGGAGATGTTGGCACACTTCTCTAGGGCACACTCTCTTGGGTTGGTTGGACATCTTTATGACATGGCATATGGAGGAATATTTCATTGGTTTGTTGATGAAGTCTAACCACTCTTGGCACATTCTCCTAGGTGTTGATGATTACAGTTGCGTGAGACATCCTCCAAGACACAGATTGAGTGAGTCGGCCTGAGAGAGAGCCCATGAGTTGGGTGTGCCCATGAGATGGGTGTGTAGTTCCTCTCTAAGACGGAGATGGAACGTTGTGTGACCCTGTGTGGGGTGAGGAAGCCCATGAGTTGGGTGTGCCCGTGAGATGGGTGTGTCGTTCCTCTCTGAGACAGAGATGGAACGCTGTGTGCCCCTATGTGGGGTGAGGAAGCCCATGAATTGGGTGTGCCCATGAGATGGGTGTGTCATTCCTCTTTGAGACGGAGATGGAACGTTGTGTGTCCCTGTGAAGGAAAGATGCCCATGAGCTGGGTGTGTCACTCTCTCTGAGATGGAGATGAAACGATGTGTATCCCTATGAGGGGTAAAGGAGCCCATGTGATGGGTTTATATTCTCCTCTGTGCAGAGAGTTGAGATGATGTGATACTCCAGATGATTCTCCTGTGAGACGCAATGAGATAAAGATCTGTTGAGTAGGAGTAGGACATTCCTTTGGTTGAGCACAGTTGGACGTGATCCTAGTGGCTGAGCACTAGTGAGTGTGTATTCTGATGATTCAGCTATGAGACGCAGTGAGATAGAGACTTGGACGTCCTTGTGGTTGAGCATAGGTGGACGTGCCCTAGTCGCTAAGCACTAGTGGGTGTATGAGATCCCTTGCTATATTGTCTAAGAGTCGAACTTACCTGTAACCCTAATTGTGATGTAAAGGGTATAGGTTGGCCCCACCATAAAGTGAAAGATAATTAAAGTAAAAGATAATTAATATTGTAATTATCAATTATATTCTAAGTTATTGAGGTCGGCCCTATTGTGCCAATAGACACATCATTTGATGTGATACGTCTTGTATAAATAAAGGTGAATTCCAATTGAGGAAATACACTTATCTTTGTGTCATCTCATGATTCAGAAGTTGTGGTCTGAAATTATGAGAATTATAGCATCCTCTTGTGTGCCAGGTTTGGTGATGGTGTGGGAGGTCTTTCTCTTGAAGAATATAGCAAAGGATTGGTTGGGTTTTCTTCCCTTGTTGAGAAGGGTTTCCCAGGATACTTCGTGTGTTCTTGTGCATGGTTATTCTTCTTGTGATCTTGGTTTATTGCATCCATTGTGTTGTTGCAAAATGGTTATGGTTCAGTTTATGCTAAACAGTGAAAAAATTAAAAAATGCATCAGCTTACCATAAAATTCAACACTAGGGTGCACTTCATTGGTGACTATTATATTATTTGTTGGGTGGTCAAGGTAGTTACATGGCTCAGTTTTCTAGGGTGCACCTCTACTAGGTTCTCTCCAATCTTAATTCCATGGGTATTTCAGCTACACTCGGCAACTTTAGACCTTCCTAGAGAGCACAACGTTCCTATATATGAGAAATCTATTAGTTTCTACTAGTTATAACAGTTACAACATTTTAGACACTACAAGATGGTGCCACCCTTCCCATCCTACAGATCTTAGGGTTTTGATCGGCTTGAAGACTATTGTAATGATGCACAAGAAAATAACCCATCCATGAAAACTAGCAATGGAAGTCAAGGATGTTAGAAATCCAACGTAGCTCTGGATGTTGTCAATAGGAAGTTGTTGTTTGAGCTCATAAATGGAATCTTGGAAAAAAAATTGAATCCAATCTTGGACACCCAACCCTGGATAAAGCTTGCAAAATCAAATCACCCACATATGTCGACTAGGAAAAAACTACTTCGAGACTATTGTAATGATGCACAAGAAAATAACCCATCCATGAAAACTAGCAATGGAAGTCGGGGATGTGAGAAATCCAAGCTAGCTCTAGATGTTTTCAATAGGAAGCCGGCGTTTGAGCTCATAAATGGAATCTTGGGCAAAAAATTGAATCCAACCTTGGACACCCAACCCTGGATAAAGCTTGCAAAATCAAATCACCCACATATGTCCACCTTGGAAAAAACTACTTCAAGAAGTGTGGGATGAGATTTCCAGGTTTCATGAGATAGAATGTAAAATTCTTGAAGTTGTGGAGACTTTGATCAATAGTGACATGCCTAGTGAACCCCTTGAGCACCAAACAACGAGGATATTTCGAAAGTTGGGTTTGAAGTTGAACATTTGATCTTTGATTATCTTTTTGAAGAGTTTGTTTTTTAGCTCCTTTCTCGATAAAATTCAAAGGAAAAGCATTCTAGTAGAGAATAAGTGCACTTGATCCATAAACCTTGGAGCTGGTAGACTCCAATAGCTCCTCTAAATATACAATTGTTTTTTGTCAGTGATGACAGATATAGGAAAAGATAACAAGCAAACGGATCAATTTGTACATAAAAGGAATGTAATCGAATACAGTTGAATAGTTTTTATTAGCAAAACAATCGTTGAATATAGTATGTTCAATGTGATTGTGTTTCTCTATTCTCTTAAGCAAGAATGCTTTCAAAGAGATGTATTTTGATGCAATCAAAATTGTCATGAAGTAGAAAAGAGTGGTCTCTTGGAAAACAATAACTTATTAAAAATGCTAGCAAATTTGATCTGGTTAGTATTAATTGATTTGAATAAGATTGAAGGAAGAATCATTCCAGGTTGTTTTATACGATTTTGATTCAGTAAAGGATGCTGCTTCTGTCCAGCTTTCTACTTAAGTTGAGTGGAGCACACCAGCAAAAGAAAATGTAAATAAATAACAGAGCCCTAGCAAGGTGAATACAATAACCAATTCCCCCATCTAAGAATTAAGTATATAATAAGTTCATGTTGAGGGAATCTATAATTGTAATTTGTAATGTAATTGTGGCCCACAAGTATATTGGTAATGTAATTATCACCAATAAGCAATGTTGTCAGACTCGGACTCTTTTAAGACTCTTTTTGCCTATGACTCTGGAAGACTCGGCGTCTCTTTTCAGACTCAGCAAAAAGAAAAAATACTCAAAATATGGTAAATTTTGTGCACAAAAAATATACTAATTATGTTTCCAATCCATATAAGTTATAAAACCACAGATTATGTAGAAATTCATAAGATCATCTCATAAAATATCATAACACAACATTTGACACTCCATATTTATATGCCAAATGAAAATAGTGAAATGAAAGATGATCCCATGATCAAATTCACAAATATTACTCAATTCATCTACATAACTTATAGTCTCATAACATAATTAGAAAATCAAAAACGACAGTGTCTTCAGGTCCAATATCAAATCTCATGCATGACTACGAGAACACCTAGAATAATCCCTCAAAGAGTGTTAGCACACTTTTCCACCCTCCAATCAGATCTGACATAAAGTAAAATCAGTGATGGAAAGGGCTAATTCAAGGAGAAAAAGCCCCAAATCGTCACGAGCAATCCTCCTCTCCATTTGGGTTGGTGCGTGCCAACCTCAGGGGGGAGTCCCTAGGGTATTTTGCTGCTGTCCGGAAGTCTGATTTTCTGCAATTAATGACAAAAAACAGCAGCAAAATTGCTTCGGACAGCATGTAAACACACCGCCAAAGCATTGGGAAAAGAGAGTTTTATTATAGTAGTTTCCCAAAAGGGTCTGTACAGTTTGTGTGCCTGAAAGAGTTAAAAAGGAATTATTGGAGGAGAATTATGACATGCCTATTACTAAGGCATAAGCAGAAACAAAGATAAAACAAAATAGAGAGATCCAAATCAAGTATGCAAAGGCACGATGATAAGTACAATTGTCATTAAAAAAGGACAAAGCAGGAGAAACCCAGAATGCATAACAGAAATAGACGTAACAAAAGCATTTAAAAGTTGATTTCTGTTGTAACAATATATGCTATTGTTAATTTGTGGGAGAAAAGTTTAGGTATTGAATCTCACAATTTGGTTCTTGTATGTTCCTCTTGTTTATTGATAGCAATATATGCATATAGATTTTACCTTGACTTATTACATGGCTAGCAACTAGTACTTCAAGATATCAAAAATGCATACACAGCTGCAAGAGGAGTTTGATTATCTACACGTAATCATTAGCAACTTTCTGAAATCAAAAGCGTATGCAAAACATTCCTATGATAGCTTTCATGAAGCAATAAGATTTGAAACAAGCATTCAATGCATGTTAAGAATTTGGAAAAGTTTTGGAACAAGAATATTAGGTAAACTCACCTCCAAAGCATTTATTCCACCAACCAAAAAGACAAAAAGTAAACTTTGATCACCCAGTCTTGGCTTTGCCTGAAAAGATAAACATCTTCCTTTACCATCTTTTGCAATATTTACAGGTTAATGGGCAAGACCAAACAGATACAGTTCCAAAAATAACAGAGTATGATGACTACCTGTCCAAGACCAAATCTACCAAATCCACTTTTGAAAAGCCGCCCCATTGCAGAGGAATGATACTCTAATCCAGGTATATCACATTTTGCGAAGACCATGGATAAAATTTTCGAAATTAATCCCCTGTTTGTATATGAAGTAGCATTAGAAATTTCTTCTAAAGTTGATTGCCTGTCCTTAAATAGTAAGGCCCTTCTTGCATCCGATACTTTGTGGAGAACCTTGAAAACATTATCCATCCTGTCACGCAATTCCAGTTTAAGTTGCAATTCTCCATACTCTTGCTCCCTATCTCCTTCTGCTTCTTCGTCCTCCCAGCTGCCCCACTGATCATCAAAATCAATGGAACTATGATCTTCAACTTCAGGTGATTCCTTTGGTTGGGCTTCATTGAGATTCTTCAACTGTAAGTTTTGCCAGTGTGATTCTAATGCGCCCTCTAAACCATGGAGGAAACCAATGTTGACACCTGGAGAACATTCAAGAATTGCATCTACAATTGCTTCTTTCAAAGAATGTTCCTCTTCCCATGAGAATGGGCCTCCAGATCCAGAACTTCTGAAACTTTCCCCAGCCAAGGAATACCCAACAATTGAAAGAATTATGGCATCTCTGATTGAAAGAAGACCAGGAGGTGGTTCATGACCCTTGCCTTGATTTTGGGTTCTCCATATAACACTTTTATTAATAAGGTCTTGTATTTGACTAGAGAGACTTTGGCTTGTATCTCCAGCACTCAACATCAATATTCTCTCTGCACTTGCAAAAGCCTCCCAACATGTACTCCATGGCTCACTTAGGGCCACTTCAGCAGCTTTTGCTAGTTGGATGATCCCTCTATTTCTCATGACACTTGCTGGGTTTGAGGCTAAGGCATTTATCAAGGAACACAATTCAGATGCTGTAACAGCACCAAGGCGAGTTCTTATACTAACTTTTTCTTGACGGAGTGCCTCTTGGAGCCATTTTTTTATAAGTAGTGTCCCATCTTTTGTTCGTCTGTCAAGTAACGCTTCTAAACAGTGCACATCATTACAACTCCCAGAAGAAGCAAGTGATCCATACATTGGATCTAGCTGACTGCCCCCTTTCTCTATAAGAAGATTTCTATTTTTTTCATCATGTGCACCTGAAGTGAGCAAAGAGAAAGTCCCCTTCCAACCTGACATAAATGCAGTCAGACCTTCATTAGAGAAATGGCCCCCATTGTTCATAGAATTGCCTGGCTTGAAAATGCTCTCTAGTGGAACTCTAAAATCAGTTGTAGGACGCCGCAAACAAGATGAGCTAACTGTGTTGGTTGCACCATTATCTGGTGACTGTGGAGAGAATATGCTTCTGTCCCTTCTAGGCAATGCTGAGAACATTCGATCAACAAGTGAATCACCATGACAGCATGGCGTCACAAGATCAAGAGAGCGGTCTATAAGTAGTAGGCCTGTAGATCGTTTTGTGCGCCCTCCCACATCATAAAGGCTCGACAAATCTGTCAAAACTTTTCCAATGGCTTGAGACAGTGGACCCAGAGTAAAAATCTCCATTTTAAGATCCATCTGCAAAGTTGTAGATACCAATCTTAATTGTAATGATAGCTGTTAAATTATTATTTCATAAGCACAGGGTAGTTATAAGAAAATTAAAGAGACGAGACATAATATTGTAATCTAACTCAAAGGGGCAGATCTGCTAAACTATTCAACATGAAATTGAGGAAATATCTTTTCAAACACATTGGTAGATTACAGACTGGTACAAAAATGAGTACAACCTGACCAGCAAGATGATGAAGAAAGTGTGCAATTAGAGTTGCTCCTGGTGGAATATCATCCCCATCAGAAGTCAATTCCATACTAATTGGTGGCAACCCTGGGCTCAAAGAATTGTGAAACTTGTCAGATAGGCGTGCTTCTGCAATGGCACTCTCTGATGGTAAAACAAAGACTTTGGGTGAAAGCGGACAAAAGACCATAGGAAAGTGCTTCACTGACACTTTTAAATGTTTCCAAGATTCTTCCTTAGTAATTGTAGAACTGAGACCATCTAAGCTCTTCCCAGCTGAATTGCCTTCAAGACCAGAGATTGTGCCTTCACTTGAAGTTGGCCACAGCCTATCCTCTTCCTTGACAGCAATGCTTTCCTGTAACAATGGATTTTGTACTGAGCTTTCAACGTCATCTGTTTCTGCAGATCTTTGGGCAAACTCAGACTTCAAAACAAGCTCTTGGTAATCCTGAAATAGCAAGGCTTCGTATTCTCGATAAGCATCAGGGCCCAAAGGTGCATCAACATGTGCTGAATGTGCATTCTGCAATCAGGTCAGACATATTGTGGGAGTGAATCAATATAAATTTTGTACATGAAATAGCCAATAATATTTGGTACAAAGTTCAAACCCATACAGCCTTTGCACTGAGAATATGTTCTTTCATCGTTATAGCCAGAAAGATTATAATACTGTAACACAATAATATCTACCTATCAAACTTGAAAGAGACAAAATGAAAAAATTACATCAGTATGCAAATCAGCAACACCTCTGAAGTCAGTCATAAGGCCTGTAAATAGAAATGCTAGGAGCATCCCACAACTTCAGTTCCAATAATAAAGGACGTAAAACTGCTCATTTCAAAAGCCATTCAATATTGTAGCAAATGAGAGTTTCCAAAGTAACAGACATTTGACAATAATGCCTATTATTACTGTCCAAAAGTGGAATATCAGGTCTGGGATTGGACACCACACTACTGTCATCTTCATACTGCATGAAAATCTCTTACAAAACATTAGACAGAAAAATGCCCAGTATTTCAAAGGAAATTGCAAGAGGGAAGGTTGATGGTAAAATACAGTAATACAAGACAAGTCTGTAATTATGATGTAGGCTGCAATGGAGAATGTTATTACAGGATTTGTACTTATGCAAAGCCCAACACAAGACCCCAAATCTTGCATAACTATGGAAGAGCCTACCACTGTCACCTTAGTAAGAACTTCCCTCGTTTTAGTGATGGAAGAGGTCCACCACAAGGGACGCTTGCTTGGTGACCTCAAGGGATCAAAGTAGCAAGTATAGTAGTCAAGCCTACCTCCCCCTCTCTTGATCACCGAAATATTGGTCTAGGTCAAGGTAGTAAAAGAGGTATGAAGTTGTTTGAGTACCTGCCTGGAACAAAAACACTTTATAGCATACATATGATTATCTCCAAGTTCAAAAATGCAATTAATACCTCTTTAAGACACTAGACAAGATAAGTTGCAATGACTGTTATAAATTTGCAGCAGTAAACAATGATATGACAGCAGTAAATGATTTATAACAGCAGCAAGAACTAGTGCTCAGAAATGCAACAATTGACCATGAAAACT
The DNA here is from genome assembly GCA_032191745.1 of Picea mariana. NCBI lineage: Eukaryota > Viridiplantae > Streptophyta > Pinopsida > Pinales > Pinaceae > Picea > Picea mariana. The sequence continues at coordinate 11,219 of JASDQU010293440.1, forward strand.
TAGCATACATCCACTAGAACATTATCCAATTGTTAAATGCAATTTCTGAATAAGTTAGGCCAACTTTGCAAGAGTTTGTGCAGCAAATTATAGTGTTTTCAGATGGCTGTAGCAAACTTTCACAACAGCAGCAAGAAATATAATGAGTTTGCCAATTTTAGTGTTGGTAGAGTTAGTAGAGAGCTTGACAGAGTTGAGAGAATGAGTTTGTTAAACAATTCACCATGAGAATGCTTTAAAAACAGTGCCTTTTAAGGGTTATGGAGTCTTATAACAGAAAATGCAATTAAGCTTGAAACTTGATCTAGTTGCAACCAAGAGGTAGAATTCAAACCCTAAGGTGCAAGCGCATTTGGGCCTTAGGCTTTGAATCTTGAGGAGAAAGATTTTTAGGGTGCAAGCACATTTGGGCCCTAGAAATCGTTCCTCCCTTTTTGTAGCTTCAACTAGGTCAAAATCAAAATTCTAGGGCTAAAATCCTAAAGTGCTAGCACTTTAGGGCTTTAGGGTTCTAACCCTAGCAAGGACTTTTCACAAATTTTGGACAAAATCACCTTGTGAGAGGAAGAAGCACTTATGTTCCTCTCTTAGGGTTTCATCAAGAAAGACATCTAGCATAAAATAGAAAATTTACCATGAAACATTAATAGCATAAGAATAAATTGCAGAAAATTCACTTACTTCATCCAAGAAACCATGAGATAAAACCCTAATTGCAGAAATTTCCATCCAAAATCAGCAAAAACCATCCACAAGTGACTTTCCAAGCATAGTACATGAGAGAGAGATAGCCAATGACCCTTAGAGGATGAAAATTTCAAAAGTACTCTCACAAATGGTGAGAAGTTATGATGATAAAATGAAATGTGAGGGTAGCCATGTTATATGAGGCTACCCTGATACAATTTGTCCACATAAATTGTCCACAGCATCATTTAAGTGGGGCCGACCCCCTTATTTTCCTCTAACATAATGCCAAATTACAAAAACATATCACAAAACCCTAAAAAGGGTGACGTCATGCTCAAGAAGGGTGACATCAAGCTACGAGAGGGTGACGTCATGCCTCCAAAGGCAAACGTTGGGCCTCCAAAGGCCAAGTGGCATCCTCCAAGGGTGAAAGACTGTGAAGTGAGGTGTCTCCTCACCCAAATCCATGCCAATCATCTCTGGTGCCCATCCATCCATCAAAACCCTAGCAAAGAAGATGACATCAAGGACTAGGAGGTGATGTCTAGGGCCTCCAAAGGCCACATCCAAGGCTACGAAGGATGGAATCACGTCTCCAAGTGATGTCAAAACACCTGCTACTACAATGTCCTCCGTCCTCCGTGCACAAAATCCCTAGGGTACTCTTCCCAGCCTGTGGGGCTTCTAGCCCATATGTGTGGCATAATGACCAGAACTGTTCAAACCAAGCCCATCTATCCATCGTCCAAGGTCCTAAGAATGTGAGAGCCACCATCTGAGGGTGGTAAGTCACTAGATAACCCACTACTCTCCATCACAAGTGCCAAAGTACTGCAATAAAGGCACAACGTCCTGAGTACAAGCCCAGGACGTCCCTCAAGAACCATGTCAAGGGCATCCAAAACAAGCCAAAGTATAAAACATGGTTAGCCAAAGTTCATGAGAAACATTAGTCCCTAAAACATGCAAAGTAAGTTGCAACTTAAGATATAAGCCACGTAAAACAATTCACCTCAGTATCCCCTTCAAGCATCACACCAGCCCAGGACCCCATGTGAGTTACCAAGTTTAAGTATGGGAGGGTCTTCATCCTGTTAGAATATAATGGATGTGCTTGTTTAACCGTAGACAATATCACTATTGTAACCCAACCATAGGCCGAAGCCACCCCCGAGCACCTTAACCTTGACAGAGAATCATTCTGAAAGCAAACCCTAGGCTAGATAGCCAAACAAGATAGCCCACCTCTCTCCAAGGATAGCACACCAAGCAAGAATAACAAAAACTGATTAGAAAGTCCAAACCCAGAGAAGACCGAGACTATAGACTGGCGGCAGCAGCTTCTCCAAAACTTGCGCACAAAACTGCCCAACTGCAATGCGCACAAGTGTGCTATTGCAGTTCTGAGAATGCTCGCCAGAATGAACACTAGCCTCCTGTATTTATACTAAAACTAGCAAACTGCCTGGGCCGACTTCTCATTCTGGGTGCCTATTTACTTAGTATATAATATTTCCTTTAGCCGACTTCTTCTCTTGGAGGCTAATAACCTAATACAAATTATCCTCTTGAGCCAACTTGTCTTCTAGGGTTATTAGCCAACTAATTAGGGTTTCTTCTTGCTTCCCGAAATATTCTATTCTCGTCAGGTTTACACGTGGAGGTAAATACCTCCCGCAGCTACCATAATATCAACACTCCCTCCTAGCTAGGGAGGTATTTGAAGGTAATGGTCTTGAGCACAAACATACCATTCACCTGGTAGCATCAACATAGTCGTATAGACTATCGCATGACTAGGTACCATCATTACTATCAATGTCATCAGCTGCATCATCTCTTTAAACCATACTCCATCAGAGTAATTAGACATGATGCTGGATAAGTCACTCACTCCACAGAGTGACACAAGAGCTTTTCTTCTAATCCGGACATATGTCCTAGAAGAATAAATGTCCTGAACCATTTTCCGTCTGAGAAATCTCTATCCATCTAGCTGATAATCATTTCCAACACTACTGATAGTCTTCAAGGCAATCGAAACAATGTCATTCAATAGAACACAACTGTGTCTATCCATAGTAGTACACAACTACAATCCAGTGGTACACGGCCACACCAAGTAGCACACAGATACTTGATCAGTGACATATAGTCACAATTGCTGGAACACATCCACTACAATAGTATACATCTATTGTCCGGAGACATACAGTCTACATAACAATCATATCATCAACCTGCACAAAAAACATTGTT
>JASDQU010293441.1:0-14287 GCA_032191745.1 Picea mariana
CACGAAGTCCCATGAATCATTGGGTCTGGGAGAAGGAGCGAGGGAGAAAACCCCTCAGGTGCAGAAAGAATCATTTACCATTGCATAACGACGAATCGGGGTCGGCGAGTGCTAGAAACGCATACACGTCGAAATCGCGGGGTGCAATTTCCTGATCTGATCGGGACCGTCAATCCGAGCGCAGACAGGTGGCATTAGATCCCGAGGAGTCGGGGTTCGGCACCTCAGTGTTTTTCAAGTCAGAGTGAGCACGGAGAAATAGCGAAGTCCCGAGTCGCGATGGGCCCACGGAGGTTGGGTGGAGTTAACACGTGGTCTCGGCACTTCGGCACTCGGGGGATTTGAAGTATAAGGACTCGGCATCGTGAGTGGAGATATCCCGAGGTTGACCGTTGACCATCGAGACTCGGAGTCTCGGCGTTTTATCGCAGGGGATAGTGTTGCAAGACCCGCGATATCGTGAGATCCAGTCTCCCGATATCCGAAAGAGAGGTCGCCGAAGGAGTAGTACTGTGGGTAAAGAACTCCCGAAGGAGTTGGAAGGGCATTGACTCTTCAGGTCGTTGGAGGAAGAGAAGATCCCGGAGGAGCGACCGTCCACTGAGGGACAGGTTGCGTCAAGACTTAAAGCATCCCTTCATCCAAACACCTCAAATCTAAAACAAATTCTGCACCTCATAACTATCCTAATATTTGATACAAACAAAGTTAAATCATACAGAGAGATCCATCTCTGAGTCTTGGAGGGATAGATCCCTGACTCAAAGTGGTTTTGATGTTGCCTCTATGACTGACTTCATAGCCTTGGGAAAATTACAGAGTGCTAACACCTTGAATAATGCTTCCTAAATTGGCTCCTCCAGTTGTTTCTCCCTGTGTAGATTTACTTCCTACTGCATTTATTCCAATTAAATTCGGTTGTCTAAATAGTGGTGTTCTCTCTTGTGTATTGGTCACACATGTGTTTATGGGTTCCACACTAACATTGATATGGATAGGAGTTCTTCCTTTGGTTCCTACCCTTGGACCTCTTGTCTTCATTTCATATGTTGCGCACATGATTTCCTCAATCTTCTCCACAACCCGGAGATCCTCTACCTCTTCTTCATCACTTGCCAAGCCTTCCCTCATGGCTATGGCTCTCTTCTTATTGATAATCTTGTATTGGTAGGGTGCTCCACTGCGTGTTCTTCCAATTGTTTCCATGATCTGCTTGATCTAGTCTTCCTCCATCATTATTAGATCCAAGGCCTCCTCCTTCTTTCCTTTATCCATCTCTTCCTCCATTTATCTGTCTCTTATCAATGCTTCCCCCCTTCTCTCATGGATGTGGGGAAGTTTAGTTTTCTGATGCCATTGTCATTACACCTTTTTTATACAGTAAAATCTTGATGGAAGTATACAACGATCTAATATACCTACCTCTAGGTCCCTTCGGGAACTCTTTCTTTGTTGCGTTGTAAGACTTCACAGTATCTACTACAAATTCTGTGATAAATCCCGCAACAATGTTGTCTAACTAAAAATCTACTACGCATGTAAATCTATTTTCAAATTGTTGTAACTGCAAAATCTCCATAGAATTCCACTCTGGATTTCTGATCTGATTTGTAGGGTGGTTGTATTTCAACCTCAATATCCACTCCTGCAACACATGCAGGAAATCACAAAAAAACACTTCATGCAAGTCTCTAGATACGTACTTGTCCAAATATTTGCACGATGTTAACTTCGGGTTTCTGTTATCATTCTGTGAAAATTACATCTCCTTTGTTTTCAACCAGCTCTCAATATTCGCCTTCGTTGGGTTCCATGGTCTGAACATCCCTTTTTATAATCTCATTATTTTTAACATTTTGTCACTAGATTTGACATTCTTTTGTCAATTCTTCAACATATCTCATTCACTCAATCCCATTTTGTTCCAACCGACAAAAAAACCATTTGTTGGTTACTTCTCTCTCTTGCTACCTTTCTTGGGCTTACCCGGGTTTAGTGCTACCATAGTTTCCAAAAAAAACCCTTTAAAACTATCGGACCCTATGGTAAACCAGAAGGCATCACAGCACACAAAGTGCACTACGCAGTCTCACTCAAGATAGTTCTATTGGTGGCTGCAACGCTCAAGTGCTTACAGCCTGGGAATGAGTGGGGATTTGTGATTAAAATCTCTGATCTTCATTTATTACTTTACCATTCAACTTATATTGAATACCTTGTCATTCTTACTCATGCATGTAAAATAACAGATCTAACTAGTAATTCACACATTTATCTAACATCTAATCACTGACAGTAAAGGAAATACACAATATTCAATCACATAACACATGATCTACCATGGTTCACCCATCCTGGACTACGTCCACAAATATTTGGCTTCTCTTCTCTTTTATTATGGTGTTTCCAACACTACAACGCTGCGCGCATTACATCTCTCCATCAAATAGGTCGAGATATATAATGAGGCAAACTAGATCACACCAAGCTCCTAAGGTTGTGATCTAACCCTTAAGATCTACCTTATTTCCTCTCCTCATCTCAACAACTTACAAAAATAGAGATCGGATTTATAGTCTTTCTCTCTTCGAATGACATAGTAACAATGACCAACCAGAAAAAAACCCCGACCTAGACCTCCTAGGTACCTACTTATACATGATTTTGTCTTACTAGCCATTACATATTCTTACCAAAACCCTAACCCTAGCATGACTAGGTATTCTTTCATGTGTGCCTCACATGCTTTCCTCTTCTTCATGCACATCTGTCTTGCATGTGCTTCTTTTCCTGCATACGCATTCATCTTACACGTGCTGCTTTTCGTGCATGCATGTCTACCTTACATGTGCTGCTTTTCCTCAAAACTGGTCTTGCACTCAACAATATTCCATGATTATCAGCTTTGAATTTATTTTCATTTCCCCACCAGTTTTTGAATATCATGGGCAATTCTGTTGTAACTTGCACATTCTTCTTTCTCAAATTTCATAAAAATGGTGCATTATAAACATATTTGGGATTGTAAGTTAATTATACATTACATGGATGTCCTCAGGTCATAATCAACCAACAATAGTTTTCTTATGACTGTAGATGGTTCTGGTCGGAATATCTACATGGTCGAGGGACCAACGTATCATATCTATATATGGAAACACTTTCGGCCTTGCTACAACTTTGTGAAGTTCTAACTTGACCACCTATTTAAGCTTGTTTACAGTTGAATCATCTTCACCTTCACTTGATTCATCATAAGGGATGGATGTTTCATCTTCCAGTATTTCATAAACCTGCTTTCATGATTTAATGTTGTTTGTTAGGTAAGCGATAGTGTCTAAAAAAATATCTGAATTTGGGTTTGGATCTTCCACAGGTAGATCTTGTTTTCTTGTTGCTTTGCGTAATGCCATAATTTTTTGTTTTCCAATATTATGCCTTGTAGAAAAAAAATTATGAATATGAATACCGAGGTGAAAGTTCTGAATGTGAATGGAGAAATAATGTGAAGTTCAAAATATTTTATTAAATTAAAACACAAAACACTAGTTGATTTTACATTCAATTATTCATTAATTTGAATGACATGGTAATCATGATAAATCTGTCAAATTTATTACTTGATGGCAGCGAGGTTTTTCAAATATTTCACCCTAACCAAGTTTAATATACCTTTATTTATCGTGCTTAGAGAAGATAAGTATTTCGGTGCTTCAACATTCACAGGTTTTGAATAAGGGATGCTAAACATCTCCTAAAGGACAAATTCACATAGCAATTAGTCACCCTTTAATTAACATTTTCTTTAATTAACTGTTGCTTTGATTCTCTTTAAAATTTAAATGATTTGGAACTTCGATACACCGGATCTTCATGACTTCGATAGTTTTCATTAGAAATGTTTAAAGTTATCCCGAAGGCCAAAGTTGCGAAGTGATTACTTACCATTAATTACGCCAAATAAATCATGTTTTAACCTTTAATCTCTGATGCTTTAGTACTTCGATGCTCCAACACTCTGACACTTCTTAGATTTGTTGATAATTTGATCTTCCAGAGGAAAATCTCTGAGAGTGATGTGGCAGGATGATGTCACATTTGATTACGTATCATGAGAACATGGGTGACATGTGTCACCCTGAATCACATGAATTACATGTCCAAGAATACCTAAAACGAGTGTCACGTGTCTCCACGTGTAAAGAATTCCATGTGGAATAGGACACGTTAGTCGAGTACTTTGCTAATTTTTTTTTGGAAATTTAGAGCTCCGAGACTCTGAATCTTTGCAACTTCATGGTTTTTAGGACTTTTAGACGCTTGAGCTTGGAGAACCGAAGCACGAAGTTCTGAAGTGGAACTTTGAATGAGAATTATATCGTTGATTAAGTATTTTGTAGTTTTGAATCTTCGATCTCCCACAAACTATAGATTTCGATAAGTATCATGTTTAATGGTTGATGATTGTTCCATCCTATCAAAAGTAACAAAAAAAATATTAGTTTATGAAATGATAATTCTAAAGTTAAAAATTTTTAAAAGACAAAAAATCAAAAGGAATTTGAAATTTGGATTTTTATTTGAAAAAATATCATTTATGTTCTAACATAGGCTCCATCTGGAGATTGTGGTTCCCTGCGAAGAAATAAAGAACAATAGAATAGATGCCTTTATTGGTTAAATGGAGTTATTGTTGCTTTTTATTGATCTAACTATTTTCTTTCTTTTAGAAATTTAATCCTATATAGAAGTAATAAAAATAACCATATCTAGAAATTTAAATCACACTTAGTGATCAATATCAAGTCAGGATAATAAGATCTTTCTTTCTTTAAATTTATTCAAGAATTATCTAGGATAATCAAAGTAAATTTAAACAAAATATCAGATTTTAACTAACTCTGTTTTCTCTTAAGGTTATAAAGATACAAAGTGTATTTCATTATGGAAACCTAATTGGGCCAGGATATAAATATCATTGAAAAAGAACTAAATAATAGAGTATGTAATGAAGATATGTAAGACAACCTCATAGATGTCATATATATTTCTTCACTGCCAGCAGGCATGTTCAGTACCCCAGTGAAGTTAGATATATCTCCCAAATTCAATTTCCTTTCACCACTTCAAAAACAAACTTCATTTAGTTGAGATGAGGGCAATCATTGTATGAATTTCATTTCATCATATCTATTGGACAAGATGGGGGAAATCAATTTGTGAATTTCCTTTCACCATTTTTCTTTTATTTTATTACTTTGAAGTGGGGTAAATCAATTGTATCTAGGATACAAGGGGTGACATTCGTATTTTGATCTGATGTAAAATTGGTTTTTATACAGTTTTAAAAATACTATGAAATTAGTTTTCTTTCAATTCTAAGTATACCATCTCCTATAGGTAAATTGTATTAGGGAGTAATTTATTCATTTTAGGGATGAACCTTGAGCAAACTCATCAGCTATAATTTTTACGAGGAAAATATCTCTATGTCTAGGGTAAACCACAATAGATGGAAATGACTGCAGAAATCAACTCTATCCCAACAATACGCTATATAAACCAATGTGAAAGTGAGATAAGAAAGAGGCCTACCTCGTCCAGATGTTCCATGAAGTCCACCGTTGAGCACTTCGACCCAAATCTATATACCTGTGACAAGTTCTCAACAAACAAGCAAAGAAAGCATATGGTGGTAATGTAAAAGGTTAGCACATTAGATAGCATAATCCATTAATAAACATGACAAATACTCCCATGGAATAATAATTCAATATATTTTCAAGATATCAATTGGATGGGAAAATATTGTTTCTATTAATAAATGATCAACATAAGTGAAAATATTACAGACTTCCATGTTGGCACGGTTTAGAACCGAGAAACTAAGTTCCTTCTAGCTGGGCCTCCACCACTTCAATCCTCCACCAAAGGTAAGCTCATAAGAGAGAAACAATGAGGTTCTCAACCAATAAGGGAAGAGCTTGGGGATTGAACACTGTGCTCAGACTTAAAGGACAAAGGGATGAAGACTCAATATGAAGTAAATAATTTCTCCAGAGTAACTTTGCTCTCAAAGTTGAATTATTTCTCCTTTTTCATAGCTCAGAATTGACCCATTTATAGCCTTTAAAATGGAACTAAAGGACAGAGTCATAGCGTTTCCAGTATATGGAAGGCCGAGGATTAGAGATCTCCTATCTTGAAATGGAAACTCGACATTTAATTTTTTATTTTCTGGCACAAATCCCGATGTACGTGGGTTGTAGTGGAGCAGCCTGCATATACGCATGTTGTATAGTGTGCAAGATGTGTATATGTGGAAAATTATTTATTTTTGTCTCTGGATTTTATCAACAGGGAAGATAAGTCTGCATAGGGAAATGTAATAAGGCCCTTTGTGCAAGATTGCATAGGGTGAGACAAATCTTGCTATAACAATAATCTAATATTAAAGCTAAATTTTTTATGATTAGCCTGTACATACTTTTTCAATTAAAATCAAGAAATGTGTAAAATATTTTCCAGACTTGTTTAAAGAGTATGCTTTAATTTTCTAGTATTGACTAAGTTTAGAATTTATATAAAGACTAATATGATTGAATAAGAAAGAGAACGTTATTTGTTGGTAAGACTAAATTTATAGGTGATAGATGTATTAGAAGTTCACATTAACTCTCATGGACGAAAAATAATTCACATGAATTTCTCTGTCAAGACCAGGCTCCTGCTTCTATATATTCTGCAACAATATTCCTACCTTTTTGCATTTTCTTATGATTATTCTCTCAATTTCGTACCATTTATGATCACAGACCCAATGAAAATGATGTTACATATTTTCTCTCCATCGCCTCTCCAATCTTATCTATCAATAATGAGGCTATCTTTCAATTTGTGGGAATTATCCCTCATATCTATTATAAACATAATTTACATTCTTAACTAAATAGTAAGGAGAGAAAAGAGAAGTATTTACCTGATTTCCTTTTAAGTTTAAATAAGAATTGAGTCTATTCATCACCTCATTCCAGAGAATCCGAAAGAAAAGAGGAGATGAGCCGCAACCGTGATGACTATGAGTGTTTCAACTGTGCAATTTTTACTCTTCAAGAAAAGGTCTGGGAGCAGTCAGAAATGATTCAAGAGCTCCAAGATTCAAATTATCATCTTCACCAGTAGATCCAATCATAGGAAATGTGACATCATGAAGAGTTGGCGACGATAATGGGAGCTGTGAGTTAGAACACAGTGTGTTTAAGCTCCTATCACTGATAGTTGAGACAATTGCAAAGGAAACAACCACCATTGAATATTCCTACCAACTCAGTTGGGTCCAGATATTCTATAGCATCGTCATCCTTTCATAGGGATCATTATCCTCCATCTTATATTATTATAGGTCATGTAGCAGATCATCAAAACGTTGAATAAATTCATCAATTGGAACTTCTAGTGAATGTATAATTTCAATAGTTAGATAACTCCATGAAAGTAATGGAAGTAAAACACATAGAAGATATAATCTGCATAAATTGCCAGTGATATATTGCCATGTTATTTTTTTTTTGTTTCTTGTAGTTGAAAAAACAAATGGAAAACCTGTGAAGCATTACGATGCAGAGAGATAGGCAGTTACTGTAAAAATTTTCAAGTTTTGAACTCAGAATCTCTATAATTTTGTATTCAAAAACTGTAATGATGTTTCAAGGCTCTATTCTCTCTAATGAAATATTCAACTGTTTTTTCAAAAGAAAGTGTTGTTTTATTTACTGAAAAGTGAATTTTATTCATGAAAAGTAGAAGATGGTTCATTTTCAAAAGTTTTTTTTTTTAATTTATTTTTCTGAAAAATATTTACACGATTTTTTTAGCAATAAAAAACACTTAAAAATCCCTAATTTGATTGTAGATCATAATTAATGAGTTCTCAACCCAATCATGTATAAAAAGGAAAATAAATGTAAATTCCAATGTAAATCAAAACCACACCGGTATATATAATGGAAAACTAAAACTAAAAATTTCCAACTGAACTACTACATGCAATGTTTTAAATATCGTCCATTGATAGGGGCCTCAAGAATCTCTCCATTTAAATTTTTTAGATAAAATTAATTTCTCCCTTCGACTACTGCAATTTTGAAAGGACCAAACCAAATATGGTCAAATTTTCCATGTTTTCCAGCGCCTTGTTTTATAGCTTCCCACTTCAGGAATTAGTTTCTAGGAAGAAATTCTCTGTATTTGGATTTCTTATCAAAGATAGCCTTCATATTGTCTTTCTATTTTTGAATATTTTGATCAACTTCTTCCCTATTTTGCTGGACTTCAATTATTTGATTGATTGTTCTTGTCAAATTATTTGGTTCTTCATTAGCATCCTACCAGAGTTTCATCATAGGAAGAGAAAGATTAATAGGAAGAATAACGCATGTGCCATAAACTAATTTAAAAGGAGACATACCTATCAATCTCTTGGTATTGATTCTATTTTCCCATAGAGCATATTTTAAATGTATATGCCAAGATTTATTATTTTCTATCAGAACTTTCTTAACTATCCTCATTAAAATTTTATTAGAAGATTCTGCTAGTCCATTTCCTTGAGGATAATAAGTTGTATAATGAGCCAAAATTATATTATATTTCTCAAAAAAATTTATCATAGTAATAGATTTAAAATCTTGTGCATTATCTGTGATTATTTTCCTTGGACAACCAAATCTTGTTAAAATGTTTTCTTCCAAGAAATTTATTACCACTGAATCTGTAGTATTCCGAGTTGGAATAACTTCTACCCACTTAGAAAAATAATAAGTGGTAATTAAAATCAATTCTTGTTGGGAACTCGATTGTGGGTAAATCTCTCCAATGAAATCTAGGCCCCATTGTTGGAAAAGAGCTTCAACTTTGATAGGAACTAAAGGTAAGGCGAGGATGTGTTCCTTTCCAACAAAAAATTGGCATTTTCTGCAAGCTCTAACCCTTGCATTTACATCAGTGAATAATTTTGGCCAATAGTAGCTTGCTCTTATGATTTTGTAAGATGTTTCTCTCCAAGCATGGTGTCCTCCACATACTCCTTTATGAAATTCATCAATGACACCTTCTGTTTCAAACTTTATTAGGAAACATAATAAAAAACCCAAAGGGTCCTTCCAATATAACTTAGCATCAACAATGCAATATTTGATTGCCTATAGTTTTAATGTTATTTCCTTGGTAGGAGTCATATCAGTAGGGAATTGGAGAGTAATAAGGTATGAAACTATGTTGTTATAACAAAAAGAGGAAGAAAATTTGTCATCTATCTAAATTGTTGGCACTTTATCATCAATTTCTTCAATATATGGGAGAGGAATTTTAGACTCAAAATGATTTATTCCAATAGCTCTAATATTTGATTCAGCAAGTAATTTTTCCAAACCCCATCCTTTTACCAATTTGGTTGGTTTGATTTCTAAATCCTATTCTTGACTTTTTTCCAACCATCTTCCCCTTCTTCCATCACTATCGGGTTGAATTAGGATGTCTTTGAATGTACTAGTGGGTACATATGATATCACTTTGGAATGTAATACATATGTCCTGAAATCCTTAAGCGCTTTAACCATAACATAAACATATTTCTCTAAAATATCATATTTCAACTCTGCATATTTGAGGATTTTACTAAAAAGGGAATTAGGTTGTTCATACCCTTAATTCTTTTATAATAAGAGCACTGCTGCAAGTTTGTATTGAGATGCAAATGAAAAGATTAAAAAATCATTTGAATAATCAATACTTACCAGGATCAATGCTTCTCCTATGCCCTTTTTGACTCGTTGAAAAGATTCCTTAGCTTCCATTGACCATTTCACACCTTTATCTTTCTTCAACATATCTGTGATAAATTTAATAATTTCAACAAAATTTGGAATAAATCTTCTCCATAATTTGATTCTTCCTAAAAATGACTGAATTTCTTTTTAGTTTCTTGGTATATTGATCTGATCAATGCTTTCAACTCTTTTCGGATCCATTTTAATTCCAAATTTTGATATGATATGTCCTAACAACTTCCCTTCTTGCATGGAAAAATGAGATTTCTTGGGATTTAGAGACAAACCAATTTTTTTGCATTTATCAAACGTTTGTCTGAGATGTTTCAAATGTTCTGCATCAAAATTAGAAAAACACCATCAGATCATCTAAATAAATGATGAAAAATTTATCTTTATCACCAACAACAGCTATATCCACAACTCTTTTAAAAGTTGCACATGCGTTCATCAAACCAAATGGAATTTTTTCATACATAAAATTTCCCCATGGAGTAGTAAATGCAGTTTTTTTATTTATCATTCTCATGGATAGATATTTTATTATACCTTGGAAATCCATCAATCAAAGAAATTCTATTTTCCCCAACTACCTTTTCAAGGATATGATCCATTTTTGGAAGCGGGTATTTGTCTTTTAACAAAGATCGATTTATATTTCTAAAATAAACACAGTCTTATATCCCTATTTTTCTTTTTGATAGGAACCATATTTGCTACCCATTCATAGTATGTAAGAGGTACGATAATTTTTGCATCAAGATATTTAGACAACTTGAAAAGATTTGGATTTTCATTAGAACCATCATTAAAATATTTGACTTCTTTTGGTTGAGGTGGCAAAGTGGGTTTCAAAGGCATATCATTTTGATCAAACAATATTTCTAAAGGAATGAGCCCTTTTGGAATCTGATTATTTTTTAACAAAAGCATATTATGGTTTTCAATCTTATCTTTGAACTTCTCTTGAGTTTCTCCTTCTTGCATAATCCAAGCTGGATCATTTTTATCTTCCTGATCAATATGTGTTTCATAAAATTCATCCACCATATCCAGAAATTGCTTTATCTATTCATCATCTTCAAATATTTTCCAATAGTGAACATTATTAGGAATTGGAGGTTTATGTTTCATTTCAATATGATACTTAAATTTTAGCACAATAGGTGGAATGTAAGTACTTGCATCTTTAGCCAATGAATCTCCTTGTTGATTATGTAATCTAGGAATAACATGAATGTTGAAAGATAAGAAGAAGTTTTCAATCAAATCCCATGTACAATTTATGTAAGATCTCATTCTAGGATGCTTAGCTTGATATTTTTGTTTGATCTATTTAACAATAAGCTCTGCATCCCCATATACTATCAAATGTTTTATTTTGAGTTTTCTAACAGGTTCTAATCCTAAAATTAAAGATTCATATTCACATACATTGTTTGTGTAATCAATATAAAACTGCAATCTATAGGAAAATGGAATGTAATACACATCATATCGTGCTAAAAATAGTACTCCAACTCTTTCTCCTTCCCAAGAAGAGGCACAATCAAATTTTTTTTTTCTAAATTCCTTCTCTAATATTCACATTTTCTTTTGGAGTTTTAATTTTTTCATTTTCATTTTTTGTACAAACAAAATCATCATATACAGATAAAATAAAATTTCCAAATCCTGATTAGCGACATAGACTGGATAATTATTAGGGTTTTGCGGATCATTCACTGTGTAATCCAGTCTAGTCTCTCTATACAATCTGGTAAACTGTCCACCAAAAATAGGAATCGTGGCATATGTCATGTCTAACTTCACTGATCCTCCTAGCTTTGCACCCCAAGATCTTGATAAAATAATGCCATATTTTGTAGGTACATCAACTACTACCACATCCATAAGAACACTTTTGACTAGAATTTGGGCCAAATTTACAACTAAATATTTTATTATACCGAGACACTTAACTTTCTTAGAATCAAAATAGTATAAGTCTTGATAAGGTCTGGTAATTTCCAAGCCCAATTTTTCCATTATTATTTTTGGCATCAAATTGTGTGAAGCACCTAGATATAACATAAAATTATGTAATAAATGATCATGCATAGTAAGAGTTATATATAATGGAGCCACATAATATTTGTTGTTTTCAATATGAGGTCCAAACATGATCGTTGGACGTTCATCCTGTAGGTTGATAACATCGGCTTGAATTTCTACATCCAGAAAATTAATTACTTTTGAAATATACTTCTTATAAACCAACTTCTTAGCAAGTTATATCAAAGGGACTAGAATCTTAATATTGTTCAATTCATTCTCCAGATTGAAAGTGCTAACAAAATTTTCTAATTCTTTGGTCTACACTTCTGCTTCTTTGTTTTCCAGTTTCTTAGTTTGTGTTTCCTTGGCTTCAACCTGCTTAATTTGGATTGCTAATGCTTCAGTGAGTGGTTTTGAGACTAAGGCTTCATTTCCTTTATTTTGTGACAAAACCTTTTTAGATGGATTTGTAGTAGCAGTTTTATCTATTGACCTTAAGTCGTATTTATTATGAAGCTTGGACAATATCGAATCAGTGAGATATTTGTATTGCAAGGTAGGCTCATCAAAGTTATTGATATTATGTTCATCAAGTAATGGTTAAGAAGTTAAAGATTGTTCATAGTCTTGTTGAGTTAAATGAGGTTCCCTATCATCATATCTACGATTTTTTATTTCCTCATATAATTCATCATACTATTGAACTTCATCTCCCTTTATAAAATTCTCTTTTTTAAAAAGAGCTTGAATATTTTGTTCCTCATTCTTAATTTTCCTTTCTTGAATTTGGGGATTTGTATTGAGGTTTCTCCTGAACTGATTTTGATTCCTAACATAGGGATCAGTTTTGGCTTTCTCCATTTCCATCCTGGATATTTTATTTGATAAATATTTAATTATTTTAGCCATCTCCTCCATTTTTTCATCTTGTGTGTTTCTCCTAGAATCGGGGGTCCTCCTTGTTCTTTAAACCTTCTTGGTTCTCTAATTCCCACTTCAGCCTTTGTTTTTCAGTTTTCCTGATGCCATCATATTAGATTCAATTTCAATAGCATCATATTGCATCTCGTCTAGTGTTGTAGCTCTTCTTTCCCTTAAAAGTAGCGCGAAGTCAAAATCAAATGCCCTTGCAAAATTAACTTTAGCAGCCGACAAGGAAGGATTAACTTCGGCTGGGACCTTTCTATATAGTTTATTAAATATTTGAGTAAATTTAGAAACTATTTGAGAGGATTCCTTCCTTAAAGCACCAAATTTGGTCAAATAATATAAGTGATTTTTTTTCTCACCCCACTGTGGAAAAAAAGTGGCTTCTAAATCATCATATGTTGCTATGGAATTTGCAGGAATTCCCCTTAACCAAGTCCCAATTTAACCCTCAAAAGTATGTACAAACAATCTCATGTAAATGTCATCATGTTCAATGCCAAGTGTATCATAAAATTGATCAAAAAATGCTATGTTTTTCGTGGCTGTTAAATCTTGTTCCCCCATAAATTTTGGTAATATTTTCATATAATTATTAGGTAAATCATGCATATTTGAAGGAAGGGCCAACGAAGCGTATCTAGCAACTACTTTGGAAAATATCCTTGGGGGAGGTGCTGGTGGATTTACTTGTCCACCGCCTCCGCCTCCACCTCCTCCTCCTACACCAACCATTGTTTGTTTTGGGGATGAAATATTAGGACTGTAATGAAGATTGTCAAAGATTTCAAAATATTGTTGTACTAAGTCCTGCATTGCTTCAGGAAGGTAATAATAGAGGCTTGCTAAATAATCAAAAGGTGATAGATCTCAAGATATGGACGAATAATAAAAATCAGAATGGAAATAAGAAATAGAACTTGGTCTTTTAGACCGACCTAATGAATAGATGGGAGAGGTTATAAGAGAGGAAAATGAGTATAAAAGGTGTTCTTTTGGATTTGCAGGGATAGGAACCCTTATTTTAGGGAGACTAAGGATAGGTCTTGTGTAGACAACATTGGTTACTAAGAATGCTTCCTTAATCTCGCTGGTGTAAATGTCTACAAAAGAAAAAAGGTGTATTTTGAAAATTTTCATCCTTTAGATCATATAATTTTACTTCAGGAATTTCAACCTCTGGATTTTGTAACTTTATTTCAAGATTACTAGTTGAGGCTTCTATGGAGTGGGATTTATTCTGATGTTTTTCTTTAGAATCAATTAAACTTATCTCTTACACTGAAATATTAACATTAACTTGAGTAAATTTTGGTTTATATGTTCGACAACACAGGTATTCCAACAGAGGACGAACACCTTCAGTAACCACTCACATAACCAGATCAAAGATCAACACACCGATGTTTTCACATGGTAAAACCCCTACGGGGAAACATCCACGGCCCCAGCCAACGCGGCTACTTGGAGCAGTTTATTAATGCAAAGAAAAAGAT
>JASDQU010293444.1:0-14286 GCA_032191745.1 Picea mariana
GCAAGCACATACTCTAGTTGTCTCTGTTTTGTCTCGCAAACAGGTGCTTCAGCAGTGGTTCTTGTGACTATCTTGGGCATCAATCTGTGGAAGGGTTTCCTCCTTGACTGGACCTTATCCTTTGACCTTCCTTTATCCAGATTGACATTAGGGACGTCTCCCTTGGATTTGCCCTTCTGAATAGAAAGAGCTCCCCATCGAGGTGACAGTGGGTGGGGAAGCTCCTGTTACGCCGGTTTCTACCTTTGACTCAAGATATTTAACCTTTCCTACAAACCGTGCGATAACAGGGCCCTCCTAAACCTCTTGCCGCTTCCTCCTCCGTTTATCGCCTTTGCCTCCTTCTGACATGTGTCTTCCACCCAACCTCTCTCCTTCCGTTGTCACATCTCAACTCTCCATGTCACGAACTTCGAAATAGAGCTTGGTTGTTAGCGCCTTCCTCCAACTCTCGACGATGTGACCACAACCTATGTCCACTCGCTAATCATTTGAGTGCTTTGCTCTTCATATCAACGGTCCACGATTCGTGGTGATCAGACGGATATCCTCCACCCCGAAAATTTAGCTTTCGGGACTTTGGGGCAGTGTTGATACTAAAACTCCCGAAACTAAACTCCTGGAATGACATCACTTGATGACGTGTCGTGATCCGTGTGGCTGCCACGTGTCACTCAGAATTGTGATTTCCAGGTTCCTGAAATGCCGAATCATCTTGACACTTCTTGTTGTTTGATCACGCCACATGTCCTTGCTGACGTAGGTTGCCACCTGTCCTTGCTGACGTGGTCTGTCATGATCTACCTCCTAGATCTGACGACCCAGATTTGTCCTTGATCCAACGTCTAGGATTATTTCGCGATTTTGCATATCGCGAGTTCAAGAGGTTAGGGAACCGCGTTCCTTTGACTTTCCAGTCAGGGAATGGATGATGTTTTGCCACGTATCCTTCTTGGATCGACGGTCCCGATTTGTCCTCGATCCAACAGCTGAGATTATATCGCGATTTCGCATATCGCGAGTTGGAAGGATAGAGCACCTTATGCCTTTGACCTTTCAGTCAGCGAAATGCCGATCGCTCTCCATGTGTCCTCTGGCTTCAACGGCCAGGATCATTTTGCGATCTCGCATATTGCGAGTTCGAGGGGTTAGAGCACCTCCTTCCTTTGACTTTCCAGTCAGCGAAATGCTGATCTGTTACCACATGTCCTGCCCGAAGATGGACGATCCTCCTGCTTTCGGGATTTTGTAAGCTCGCTTCTCCTTTCACTTTAAAGAAAGTGCAGGTTCTCCTGGATCCAACGACGGTCGGACCCCGCGCTCGGATCTAACGCCCGAGATCTATTCTCATCTACTGCACGCTACTCTTCTCTGAATGCAGATCTGACGGTCATCGGGGATTCTGAATGAGATCCAACGTTCAATGTTGCTCCTCCTCTCCCATTATCGCTGTGCTGCTGATCGTGCTGATCTTTGCCATCGCTGTTCTTGCCATCAATGACAAGCTCACTCCCAACTGTAAACCTACCAACAATCTCCCCCTTTGGCATTGATGGTAACCTTGAACGGCTGCGCTAATCTGTTTGGACCTCCAGCTATAGCATCCGGTCTGGACCAGGACCACTCCTTTTCTTCCCCTTTGACATCAATGTCAAAGAAAACATGCTCCCCCTACACTGTTGCAGTACTCGTCGGAGGTATCAGATATTCAACCAACACATACTCCCCCTAACAGGATGGACTCTCTTAGGTGTGAGATGGGATGACACCCAACTTCTGACGGAGATATTCAAATGGTGTCTTGGCTAGGGGTTTAGTAAAGATGTCTGCAATTTGTTCTGTGGTTGGAATGTAATGAACCTGAACAGTCTGATTGGTGACCTGTTCTCTCAGAAATGGTATTTTATGGGAATATGCTTGGTCTTGGAGTGGAATACAGGATTCTTTGACACACTTATGGCACTTGTGTTATCACAATGAATTGGGATCGGTGCAGTATATTTTACCTCCAAGTCTGCAAGTGTCTGAATCATCCATAATACCTGAGTGCAACAAGTAGCAGCAACAATGTACTCTGCCTCTGTAGTTGATAAAGAAATGGAACCTTGCTTTTTACTCAACCACGCTACTAGAGAATCTCCTAAGAAGAACGCACCTCCACTCGTACTTTTCCTTTCATCCATGCAGTTTGCCCAATCAGCATCTGAGTAGACTGATAATTGAAAATTCTGATTCTTAGGATACCATAGGCCATAGTTCATTGTTTCTTTCAAATATCTGAATATTCTTTTGACAGCTAGCAAATGAGTCTGTTTAGGTGCAGATTGATATCTTCCTACCATTCCAACAGCATGCATTATGTCTGGACGAGATGCTATGATGTATAGCAGGCTGCCTATCATTGACCTATATGAACTTTGATCAACATCATGTGAGTCATCATCCTTGCTTAATTTGCATCCAGTAACCATAGGTGTGCCCACAGGTTTAGAATCTTCCATTTGAAACCTTTTCAATATTTCTCTTAGATATTTTTCTTGAGAAATGAACATTCCTTAAGACCTCTGAGTAATTTGTAGACCAAGAAAAAATGACAGTTCACCTATCATAGACATTTCAAACTCAGACTCCATGGCAGAAGCAAACCATTGTACCAATGAATCCTTATTACATCCGAAGATGATGTCATCTACATAGACCAACACGATGAGCAAATCATTACCCTCTGTTTTGATATATAGATTGTTGTCAACTGTTCCTCTCT
Source organism: Picea mariana (assembly GCA_032191745.1). Taxonomy (NCBI): domain Eukaryota; kingdom Viridiplantae; phylum Streptophyta; class Pinopsida; order Pinales; family Pinaceae; genus Picea; species Picea mariana. The sequence continues at coordinate 2,765 of JASDQU010293444.1, forward strand.
TGAGCCCCTTTTTCTTGGAGATACGTATCCAGTCTGTGATACCAGGCACGAGGGGCTTGTTTTAACCCATATAAAGCTTTCTTCAGCTTGCATACAAAGTCAGGGTTATCAGACAGTTCTAAACCCTCTGGTTGTTCCATATAGACTTTTTCGTTTAAATCTCCATTTAGAAAAGCTGACTTGACATCCCTTTGATAGACTTCAAACCTTTTATGACAAGCATAGGCAAGAAATATAATGATAGCTTCTAATCTTGCTACAGGCGCAAATGTTTCATCAAAATCCAGTCCTTCTATTTGAGCATAGCCCTTACAGACCAATCTTGCTTTGTTCTTGACAACTTGTCCCTGCTCATTCAATTTATTCTTAAAGATCCATTTGGAGCCTATGACATTTTTATCGTCAGGTCTAGGAACCATTTCCCAAGTATTGTTTTTCTCAATCTGGTCAAGTTCATCATTCATGGCTTTAACCCAATGGTCATCTTTACTGGCTTCATCAAAGTTCTTGGGTTCCACCATTGACATGAAGGCTATATGGGATTGCTCGGTGTTTTTGATTATCCTTCTCTTGGTTTGTACACCTTTGTCTTTTTCACCAATTATCTGATTTGCAGGATGATTCTTTTGAGTGATTTTGGAGGAGGAATTTGATGTTGTCTGCTGATTTGAGTATGTTTGAATTTTTGCATCTTCATCTGGCTCAGAGTCTTCTTGTTCTGATTCTTGGACCTGTTCATCTTCATCTTTAGCTGTGTCCTTTGTAGCGGACTCATTATTGCACACCTCTCTTGCTGGGATTCCTTCATCAACTTTTATGTCAATACAGTCAACCATTTTATGCAGCCTCTTATTATAGCATCTGTATCCTTTACTGTTTGTAGCATACCCTAAGAAGATACCTTCATCAACCTTGTCATCATACTTCCCAAGGTTCTCATCATTATTCTTTATGTAACACCTACTCCCAAAGACTTTGAAGTGTTTGATTGAAGCAGGTCTCCCATACCACAGTTCATAAGGTGTCTTGTCACTATGTGGTCTGAGGTGGGCTTTATTAAGAACATGGACTGTTGTGTGTATTGCTTCTACCCAGTAGGTTTGACCAATGTTCTTCTCATTCATCATTGACCTGGCCATTTGCTGCACTGTTCTGTTTTGCCTCTCAACTACTCCATTTTGTTGTGGAGTTCTTGGGATTGTGTATTATCTCTTGATCCCATGTTTATCACAGAATTCCTTGAACTCTCTTGACATAAATTCGCCTCCTCTATCTGATCTTACTGCCTTTAACCTCTTGCCTGTTTGATTCTCAGTTAAAGCCTTAAATATTTTAAATTTCTCAAATGCTTCAACTTTTTCCTTGAGAAAGGCAACCCAAGTGAGTCTGGAGTAATCATCAATGATCAACATGAAGTAGTTTTCTTTCCCTGTGCCTTCCTGTCTTGATGGTCCACATAAATCCATATGAACTAGTTGGAGTGGTTTCTCTGTTGAGGTAGAGCTCTTGGATTTAAACTGTGTCCTGGTTAGCTTTCCTACTTGGCAGGGTTTACACACAGAGTCTTGTGGCTTTGATATTCTCGGAAGATCTTTTACTGCCTCAAGATTTTTGAGCTTGATTAAGTGATCAAAGTTTAGATGCCCAAGTCTCCTATGCCATAACTAGCTCTAATCATGTTTGCTTAGATGACACTCTTCTCTATATTCTTTTAGCATATATACATTATTTTCTGTCCTTATGCCTTTAGCCACTACTTGTCCTGAGTTTACAGACTTTATCTTGCAATCCTTGGAAGTGAACACCACTTCACATCCTCTGTCACACATTTGACTTACACTAAGCAGATTATGTTTCAGCCCATCTACAAGCAGAACATCTTGTGCTTTTCCTCTTCCATTACTTAAACTCACCATCCCTTTACCCTTGATTTTATCTGGAGCATCATTTCCAAAGGTTACGTTTCCTGATTTATTTTCACTTAGAGATAGAAACTTACCTTTGTCTCTCGTCATATGTTTGGAGCATCCACTGTCTATATACCAAGGGTTCTTTTGTCTTTGAGCTGACAACACTAATCCACACTTATCACTTTCTCGCTTTTTCCAAACCTTGACATTCTCAGCAGAGGGATTCAAATCTGGTTCATAGTTTCTTTAAGCGACAGTCAACAACTTTATGTCCATAATTGTGACAAATGTGACATTCTGATTCGTTGAATAAGGGATCATAATGATTGTTATGCTTAACCTGTGTCCTCTTCCTAGCCATCAAGTGATTTGCAGTCTGTGGTGGTTTGTTACTTGGCTGTCTCATTCTTTGTTGTGGCAGATATCTATACCTTGAATGTCTTGATTGCTCATATCTAAATTTTGAATAACAGTTTACAGCTTTGTGACCAAAATTAGAACAGAAAAAACAATATCCATAGAAAAAACCTTGGTACCTGGAAAATGGCTATCTTCCTTGAGAAGGTCGATTTCTTCCATGCTGATGATTTCTTTGAGCAGAGAGTGTATTATCTCTCTGATCTACAGTTTCAGTTCTGGTACCTTTTTCTTTACTCTTTATGGGTAGCCAATCATCTTCTTTTGTTTCTGCAGGTTTGTTGTTGTCATATGATGTAGATTTGACAAACTTGATGGGTTCATTGTTATTTGGCTGACCACTACTTGATCCCTCTTCATAACCCAGACCTGTTTTTAGCTTTGGGTTCCTTTGCTGATTCAGAATGGTGGCCAATCCCTTTGAGGCTTTGATACTTGACAGATTCTGATGATACGAGGCTTGAAACTTCTCCAACTCTTTCCTAGTTTTCACTACTTCTTCCTCCAGAGCTTCACATCTTGCCTTCTTTTCTAATAACTGTTGTTTCAGAATGTCTTCAATTTTCTTTGCCTCTTCTAATTCCACTTTTAGTAGGGCAAAGTCTTCATCTGGTTCTTTACTGCCATTCTTGAACTGTATCAGCAATTGTTTTTGCTTTCTCGTCTTCATTCTGAGTCTGTCAAGCTCTTCTAGTGCACTGATCAGTTCTCCTTCTAGGTCAACCACAACTTCTTCTTTATCAGCATCACTTCCTGTGCTGTTATTATCATAATCCTCTTTGGCCATAAGCATGAAGTCATTTAATTTATCTTCAATAGAAGAGTCACTGTCTTCATCATCTGAGGGATCATCATCATTGTTTACACACAGACTTCTCTTTTTAAAATTATTCTCTTTAAAGAAATTTTTGTGTTTGTGCTTCTCCTCATCATCATATGTCTGATCCTTTCTTTTGTGAGGACATTTATTTGCAAAATGACTTATCTTACCACAGTTGAAACATTTGAAAGGCAGTTTACCTTTGTATTTGCCTGATCCCTTCTTTAGTCTTCTCACAAATTTTGCTTCAATTTCATCAGGCTCAGAATCCTCATTCTTGTCTGCTTTAAATGATGCTTCTCTGGAGGTGGGTTTATCTTTAACTATTCTCATTTCATATGTAGTCAACGTTCCTGGAAGTTGATCAAACGCCAAAGCTTTTAGATCATTAAGTTCTTCTATAGCAGAGACTTTTGGGTTGAACCTATCTGGTAGAGATCCCAAAATTTTCTGAACTAAGGAGGGTTCCTCAATTTTTTCACCAAGTGCTTTCATTGCATTTACCAGTTCTTCAACTCTTAGAAAGTACTTTCCAACAGTTTCATCCTCTTTCATCTTCAGCTGTTCAAACTGTACTCTGTAGGTTTGAAGCTTGGCGTCCTTTACCTTCTCATTACCTTCATAACTGCTAATGAGTTTGTCCCACATTTCTTTGGCAGTTTCTAGGTGCATAACTTTTACAAATTCTGCTTCTGCAAGCCCACTCAGGATAGCATTCATAGCCTTCGCGTTGAAGCTGAATTCTAGCTTGTCATCCTTATTAGCTAGTACAACTGGCTTTACATAACCAGTCTCTACCACATCCCAGACATCTGCACCTAAAGCCATTATGTAGGTTCTCATTCTAACTTTCTAGAAGGCAAAGTTTGTTCCATTAAACAGAGGGGCCTTATTGGTTGAAGTTCCTTCATGGCTTGACATGTTTAAGCTCTAGGATCTACCCTTAGATAAAAGAGGTCGGCTCTGATACCAATTGTTAGACAACTGAGAGGGGGGGTGGGTGAATCAGTTGTTACTGTGCTTAAACAATTATATCCATTTTTAAATTCATTGCAGAACTTCTCAATGATGATCACAATAAATAAGCAGTAGAGTATTCAACATAATTCACACACATGAAATACACAAAGACAGATATTTCCCGAGGAAACCCATAAAGGGTAAAAACCTCTTCTTCTTTATATGATAATTAATCTTTACATTCTGTACAATATCATACTTATGAGCACCAACTCATAATGAGACTACCACCTCTGTTTTGCAAGCTGCAGCTTGTTGAGAGCACCAACTCTCTGTTTTCTCTAGCACCCACCAAAAGGAAGCACCAACTCCCTCACTGTTCCAGCACCAACTGGATGGAAGCACCAACTTCCAGTCACACAGGCACCAACCTGTATAACAGAGAACACTTGCTCTCCCTTGCACCACCTTGCCACCCTGGTTTCTCTCGCTGCAACCAGATGGAAGCTACAACTCCCTGTGTTCAAGCACCCACTTGAACCTCTGAGGACAACAATCCTCCCTAGCACCTAGCTACCACACTGATTATATAAAACTTTGTTATATTTGAATTTATCACAGTCATACAATATTTATTAATGGCTTACCGGTCTCATCACTGTTCTGCTGCACTGCTCTGCTCTGCCTGCATTAGTGTTTTCCTGCACACATCCTTGCGCTTTCTGTTCTTCTACCGTTTATGCTCTATGCGCCATGTCCCTTTAATGCACCATTCCTCTTTTGTCAATTTCAGCTGCTGCACTCTGCCTCCTTCTACACACATCAATAACTCTCAACAACAACCAAGCTCTTCTCTGTTTTGCGTTTTTATTCCCTCTGTGCATCTTCTGCATGTTCTCCTCGTGTCGAGTGCTCTGCCTGATCATCATTGAATTCTTTAGCTTCTCTGGCGGTTAAGCCCATGCGTTCATCATCACTGGGCATTATGTCGAGATTCGTTAGCCTCTCCAGCAGTCGAGACTCTTTGTCTTCTTTGTCACAGTCGAGCTCATTCCCTCTGTTGTAGTTCTAGGCTCCAACGGTCTTCCATCTGTCAATAGCCTCTATGATCAATCTTCATTCCTCTGGCAGATGCCTCAAGACTCTTCAGCTTCTCTGGCGAACACCCTGAAGTCTCTTCGAGTCCTCTGGCAGAAACCACCAGTCGTTTCTGGCAGTTACACTATGAACCTCTTGAGCCTTATGCCTTTGGCAACTTTCACCTTTTCTTTCACATGTGGCATCAGGCGGTGACCACACGCCTGTTCAGAAGGTGCTTTCGCGATTCGCATTTCGACAATTTCTGTTGTGAGGCATGTCGACTCTCCAAGTCACAATCTCCGAAACCCCGAAAAGGAGCTTGGATGGACTGGCTCCTTCCCTTCTCGTGACCACCGACTGTGACCAAGCGCTTATCCATAAAGCGCTTTCGCAACTCGCGATTTCAGGAATCCTGTGATGAGGCATTCTGATAAACAATAGACTGATTCGGGCAACTAGGATTTGCGCGTCTAGATCTACGGTTGAGATTCGATTCCAGACTACCCTTGCTATTCTGCCTTTAATGNATTGGACCGCGCAAGTCTGAGTGGCCGAGATTGAAGTGCTTAGATCTACGGTTGAGATTTGATTCCGGACCCCCTCCGCCTTTCTGCCTTTAATGGGAGGGGGGCGGTCCGGAATGAGGTGGTTTTGTATGGGCCCCTCCTAAACCTCTTATCGCTTCCTCCTCCGTTTACCGGCTTCGCCTCCTTCCGACATGTGTCTTCCACCCAGCCTCTTTCCTTCCCCTGTCACATCTTGACTCTCCATGTCACGAACTCCGAAATAGAGCTTGGTTGTTAGCGCCTTCCTCCAACTCTCGACGATGTGACCATAACCTATGTCCACTCGCTAATCATTTGAGCGCTTCGCTCTTCATATCAACGGTCCACGATCCGTGGTGATTGGACGAATATCCTCCGCCCCGGAACTTCAACTTTCAGGACCGTTATCGCACAGTTTGTGGCTAGGTCAAAAGGCTAGAAGATGGAGGCCAAACTGGCGTAACAGGAACCTACCCCACCCAATGTCACCACGATGGGGAGGTCAGACCCAGGGGAGACATCCCCAGTAACCTGGAGTTTTGAAGAGGCAAAGGTTTAAAAAGCCAAAGTAAAGTTCCCCCTTCATAGGTCACCACCAAAGCAGATAGTCCCGGCTAAACAACCAATAATGAAGTTAGGCCCAAAGAAGAACACCTGCCCGGAACAAAGCAAACCAATATATATATGCAAGCTATGATTCAATGGGTTAGTACTTCAATAGACTATTTGATATCAATATAAGCAATTGCAACAATAAATGTTGACGAAGTCAATGTTTGTTAATATAGCAATGAAATAATGTTACTTCACCAATAAATATCAAGATGATGTGGCAATCAATGTATCCAATCAATCCCTCATTAAATAAATGCTTAAAACACCATCCAATTGCTTAATAGATGAAATTTGCTACGTCAAGATGGAATAACCAAAGATGACGCCAGCCTTATTAGGATTAGTAGTTAGTTAGGGTTTCAAATTATAAGAGTTTGAAAGTTTGTTTGGCCACTATCACTTCAATGTTGGAGACCTAAGATCAGTTCCTAGGGGTAAATGGAGTCAAATTAAGAGAGGACGCAAAGGTTGAAGGGAAAAGGCTAAGGACTAGAGGGAAGGGTTTTGAAGTGCTGCAATGGCAGGGCTCTAGAAACAAAACCTTAGGGGAAAGAGGCTCACTCCGGTGTTGCTTAAGCAAGGCCTCATGCTCTTTCTTCCTTCCTTAGGTTAAACTTGGAAAAACGGATAGCATAAAAGATAAGTCAAGACAAGAGAGTGAGGTGAGGGAGAGTGTTGCAAAGGCAAGGCCCTATCACCAAACCCTAGAAGCAGGACGGCCCCAGGTGTAGATAACCTAGGCCTGGGGCATCTCCTCCTTCTTGACTCTTAAAAGGCACGACTAGCACAGGGGAAGAAGTAACAAGAGTGTAGCAATGGCTAGGCTCTTCCTTCCTTCTTCAATGGCTGAGAATTTCTCTCTTAAGGGACATGAGACAACGACCAACTTGTGTGTTTGTCCCCTAGGGTTTTAAAATCAACAAACATTATAATAAATGCAAGAATATAAGACTACAACCATTCAATTAAGAAGTTTTGCAGAAAAAACACTTACATATCATGATGAGATAGCATTGCAAACCCTAGTTGTAAACCTTCCTTCAAGAGAAATGCCAAAAATGCCAAGAAAAGCCTTCCTTCAACAAGTGCGCCTCACTCAAAAGATGAAATACCCAAGTAGGGCGCAAAAATCAGATCTCACTAGGAGAGTGAGTTGTGTGTTATGTCAAAATGAGGATAAAATTCCTCAATATATATTGTATCAATGACCTTTAATTAAATTTAGGTCATAAAAATTAGCCGACAAGGCTTTAAACCAAAATCATATTGTTTCTACATTAAATGTTCTTTTAAAACCCTAAATGAGCAAAAAGTGAGATGTCAAGCCCTCTTGAGGGAGATGTTAGGCCTTTTTGGGGCCAGTGCAGCATCCAGAAGCCAAATGTTAGCCCTCCTTGGGCTCTTCCAAATTGCCACATGTGCCAACAACCCTGTCCATTTGCCATATGCTCATGATGACGTCACAAGCCTCCTGGTGACGTCCTGGGTCATCTGGGGCCAACGTTCCACTGCAAGTGGGTCAATCCCCCTAGGCATGGCTCAGCCAAAGTGCCCCTGATGGAATGTCCTCTTCTTCTCTGATGCAAAACCTCGGTCAAACATTGTCCTGTCTCTGACCCTTTGATGGGGTCTCAGCAACCATCTGATGGGCTCTTCAACCCCATGGAGGTCCGAACTAATCATCTCCCCATGTGTACCGTTCCAAATGGTACCGGTCCGTCGGGCATGGTCCTGCACATCAAAAACTATGCCCTCCATGGGCTCATTAGTCACAAGGATCATAGCAATGTTAATCACATTTCATCATTAATATTATCAAACATATGCATAAAAAACCTGATATATCATTCAATAGCTCAAAGACTCTACAAAAACCTACAATACAAGGTCAAGAAAAAGGACAAGATACCCTATTGGGCTAGTATCCATAAGGAAATGAAAGTTTCCAAGGGGTTTCATCCAAGCCATGTAAACGAGGTGAAGTGGTTCAAGGGATGTTCAGACATACGGGTAGAGTGAGAGCTAGGGATGCATGATATTACCTGTGGGTGCCTTTGTAGAAGGCGAGCTGTACCCGTCATGGATGCAAATTTTTCCAAGCTCCTTTTGCCTTTATTCTTTTTTTTATTTGTTTTTTCTTCTTCTTTTTCTTTTTATTCAAGGGCTAACCAGAGGACACTGCCTTGGCGTGGTGACTAGAGCTGACAGTGTTACCCACAAGTACTTTGACAGATATGATAAGGCTGGCTCGTGATGAGACCCCCTTTCCCTTGGCCATGCAACCAAGGGTCACTGCCCTGGCGTGGTAACCAGATGGTGGCAATGTCATGCTGTTAGGTACCCATGAACATAATAGGCTGGCTCGTGATGAGACCCCCTATCCTCTTGATTAGGTCTTGTTTGTTATTTTTTTCGGGTCCCTCTTGTTTCTTGCTGAGAGGCATTTTATTACCTTCTCGGGGATCCCTTGGCGAAGCATCTCGAGGTTTTATTTCTAGGCTTTTATCTTTTACCAACTGCTTTTACGTTCTGGGCCTTTAGCCCCTTCTTTCCACGAGATAAGGTGCAACCCCACAAACAGATCATCCTAATGCCCGGACAAGGGGAATGGGATAGATGAGCGGGCGATAAGATGGAAAAGTGGTGGTATGATGGGTGCAGATGATGGCTCTTCAGAAATCCCCCAGTGGAAAACCAAAACCTATGGGTACAGGCTTGCTAGGGCACCCAGTCAATCTCCCCAAGCATGGTCAAGTGGGTCAATGTAAGATCCAAGTAGTCGTCAGAAATAAAAGGAATTAGATGCATATATTTAAAGTTTATAATGATCAAAAGTGACACATACCATGATACCTGGACCAATTACCTCATGGAGCAAGAGCCTTCTCCGATACAAGACCAAGTCGATGGTGATGGATGCTGCTGTTGCTGACAAGATGAATCTGACAAAAGAAGAAAAGGATGGGCCCTCCAGGGCCATGACCAGGTCAATCCTGCTCTCGGTACTCCATGTCTAGGACTTGTGGGCCTCGAGACATGATCTCCTAGTTATCCCTAGAAATCGGGGATAACATTTGGCTCCAACTCGGGGACATGTGCTCACCGTAGAGCGCATGAAAACCTCAGCATCTCTGGCATAACCTGCAGACCCGCTCAACTCGATAGGGGCATTAGTAACAAAGATGGGGTGGTATTGTCACCCCGCATCTATAGACATATATATAAACTGAAATAAAACAATCAATATGCAAATGCGAAAGCAAACTAACATGAAATGCAAATGGTATAATACACGAAGAATGCCTACTTACCTGTACCTACCTGTGGAGTCAGGTCCCACCACCTTGGTGGGGTTTAAGGAGGTGCCCACTGATAGGTAATGGGCGCCTTCTTCCTTCTAAAGTGGACAAGTAGTATGAGTTATCAACTGATTCCATTTCAACTTTGAAGGGTCCGAGCCATGACTGTGTGCTTCCCTTTACATTAGTTGGCTTTTCTTTCTGGGTATCCCACATCCATACCATATCTCCCTCCTTATACTTTCTGACTTTGTACTTGGGCGTTCCCTGAACAACCCTGGTGTATTGTACTGAGGGAGGTGGGTGGGCTTCTGCTGTAAAAACTTCTTGTTGAGACAGGTGGATTTGTACGTCATCTTCATTTTTCTTTAATATCTTCACCGTCCCAATTTCTTTGTTCTTGAATTCATCTAGGAGTTGTTGGTATTCTTCTTTCTTAGGCCATTCGATCTGATCAAAGTCTTCTTCTGTTGCAAAGGGCATGTCTTCTGGAGAATATTTCTGAAGAGTTTGTATCATATCGTTCTGCGTTTTGTCATTATTGGTGGGATGAACAATATCTTGCACATGGTCCCCAGTTATTGGTACATTGAGTAGACGTCCCACCGTTCCATCTTTCAAAGGTAATTGCAAAAATGTGAGGTCCATCTCAAGGGAACTGCCTAACATTGTGCCAAACTTCCTAGATAATAACATTCCCCACACATCTGGGACATCAACCACCACAATGTCAATGTGGACTATCTTCTCCGGATACTCCTTTAGGCGTACTTCAACATTCTCAACCACCCCATGTGTGGGTATTGCTTTAGATTCGAAACCACACACATTCCTTTAAGGCCATGTGACCTTCAAACCCACTTGTTGCATGACTTTAAGCGACATCATGTTGGCACCAACACCTGTATCTAGCATGCAATTGTTGAGATTTTTGTCATTCATTGTCAAAGTCACGAAGAAAGGAGGGTTTTCACCATATTGGACCCTGAAATGGTCAGCTTGCAACATAATAGGGGGGTCCATAGGTTCATCTGATCCCGAAAATAAAGTATCAAAGCGTTCCTTGATGGATGGGATCTTGATTGCTTCTCTCAGGGGGACATTCACATGCATCTTTGATAACGCCCCTTCGAAGTCAAAATTTAGGTCAACCTTACCAGCCTTGGATGTCTTGGGAAGAAGTATCTCCATGGGCGCGGGCTTCACTTGATCAACAACAGGTTGTTTCGAGTTCTTCCTTCTGTATACTTGAACTTCTTGTTTCTTCAACTTTTCTTGTGATTCCTGATCCAGGTTGTTTATTACCGCCATTCTTGTTGCTCTGGCTGCTTCCCTCACGGCTTCTTGATGTTCTATATCTGTGATATTTATCTGAGGAAGTTCCATGAAACAATCCATATTGTTGACTTGTTGATGGCCAGCATTGTAAGGACATTCATTCTCCCAATGTGCTTCACTGCACTCTAGGCACCAGGGATTTTCGTCAACAATGTTTGTAGGGGCCAAGGTATTTGGAACTTCATGCTCATTCTTTGGCTTGTAAAATTGGTTCCCTTTCTGGAATTGTCCTTTGTACGGGGCCCTGGGTGCTTGGATCTGAGATTTTTCAAGTCTGACAATCCGGCTCATCATTTCTTCTTGATTCTTTATGATGCCATCCATGGAGGCTTGTAGCTTGTTGATACTGGTACATAGATCTGAAGTAGGCATAGCATTGTGTACTATTTTCTGCTTGGTGTCTATTCTCCCCCTTGGGTTAGCAAAAGGCTCAATTTTAGATGAAAGGAGGTTCCCTTCTATCTTGGTGGCGAGCTCTTGGGCTTCTTGAATGGACTGGGGGTTTTTGTCTCTAAGAAGATACCCTAGTTGGCCATTG
>JASDQU010293452.1:1183-14286 GCA_032191745.1 Picea mariana
TTTTTTATATTCATCCCAGCTTCCTTTATCAAATTCTGATTTTTAGATTTTGTAGAAATGAATTTTGATTCCTGAAATGAAATTTTGAATTCTATATAGTAAAACGATAAATCTGAATTTCGAATTTTTTTTTAGAATCAAGATAGTAGAATGCAAAATATCATGACACATATCATATATGATATTCATAATTTGGCAACTGGCATCTAAATGTTTACAATCTAGAATACTAAATTTGTTTTCCCTAAAATTTATGGTTTTTTGCATATAAAATAATAAATATACTTATATAAAAAGGTAAGGTGTCACACCCTAAATTCCTAAATTTGGAACGGCCGATGCACCCACACCAGAACCTTTGTCAATTCCAATCTGCACCCACAGTCCATGTAAATCTTGGCTATAAAGGATCAACCACTTGAATATAGTGGCCACTAGTATAGTTTCGACTTTCAACCTAGGTTTCAAAAGAAGATGTCTAAAAACATATTTTGGTTTTTATTATGGGATGAGAAACGTATTTTCAATTCTCAGGTTCTTAAATAAAATTAGGCAGGTTGACATGGGAGCTGAACACTGGAGTGATGGGGCTTTAGAAACTGATTTACGGTGAGCTGGATTTTGTTTGTATTTTCGGTCAGAGAGAACGCTGAGGTTGGCGATCAATTCTTGCAGAGTTTATAGCGTATTTGGTAAGGTTTCTGGCTTGACTGTGTCTGTTTCCTTCTTTATGTGTTAAATACTCAAAATTTATTACAGCATTACGCCATTTTCATCCAGGCTGTGGAGTATTTGTTTTTGTTCAATCCTGCATCTATCTCGGCTCATTTTGAAGCGTTCTTGCCCGATTTGGCCGCTTCTTTATATGATCGATTGACTGACCGACGTGAATTTGAATTGGAGCTTTAACGAGCTGCGGCCCTGCCTACGTGAATTTCTTTCGCGAGCGCAAGGAAAAACTACTTTACGGGAGCGCATGACTTCTATGACCTATGAACTTACGATGAGTTTCATGAGTAGTTCCAATTAGAGAGCTCTCCTCTACACGGACCCTAAGCCTCCGGATATCGGTTGAGTGCATCTCTAGAGTGCCCTCTCCCTCTTAAGTAGTTTGAAAGGGAGCTCTGGTTTGGCCCAGCAGGCAAAAAGTTTAGTTGGAACATATTAAAAACCTCCTAATTTGCTCGTTTTTATAAATAAGATTGCCTTTTTATATGGTCACTATGTTGATCAGTAACAAAATTGTGAAAATTAGAGAGATTATTGATATGACATGCATTTTAGATGGTGTAACTATTTCATTTAAGGTTTGTACTTGAAGTTGACAGATGAAATTAGAGTTCAGTCATATATAAATCAACATAGCGAGCATGCATCCATTTTCTTCATAAGGCAGAATTTCAACAAGCAAAAGTAAGTAACTGTACCAATGAAAATAGAACAGTATCAACAGTATTTTATAATTTGTGAAAATAGAACAGTATCAAGAGGAGAAAACTGTTAAAAGAACCGTAGTTTCTTATTGTACTTCAGTAATTTGTTTTTTCATTTCTTTATTTTATTTTTATTTTTATTAATGTTCTATGTTTTATGTGTTTTATGTGCAGGTTAAGCTAAGCGTGGCTGGAGTTTCTCAAAAGAATAAAAACTACCCCTTATTTAGGCCCTCGGTTCCAGATTTGAACCAGGGCTCTGATACCAGATGTAATGGCTCTAAATTAATAAAAAAAAACATTGAATTACAACACTACAGTAAATTTAAAAGTTACTTAATTTGGCACATTCGCCATCTATTTTTCATAGTAATAAAATTCAATAACAATTTTTATACAAAACAATGCATAAATTTTCAAAGAAATACCTTAACTCTGATGCTGCCGCTTGCTTCCTTAGCTTGCTCCCTTAGCTTGCTCCTTTATCTTGCTCTATAGGACACCACCCAAAACCAACCTCCCTGCCGACTAGTAGTGCCTAGCCCTAGGATATCAACGGATATCCTAACCCTCCGAGCCCAAAACCTCCAGCAGCCCCCCGGTGCACTGTAAATTCCACTCTGCCCAATACTCCAAGCTCTCCCCCAAAATCCTTTCTCCCCTCTCGTAGAATGAAAAAATCAATCCATTCCCCTCTCAACTCCTTTCACCCCCCCGTTATTCCTCCTACCTTCACTGACTCTCCATCTTGCATTAAATTCCTTATCCCTCCATTAAATTACCCTTATCCATTCATTAATTCTCTTATCTTCTTGGGATCCTTATGTGATCCCTTCTTATATACGTAACTTGATTAAATGTTATATTTTATTCTTAACCATTAATTTAATACTTTATTAATTAATGAATTTAATTAATAATTAAATCAATCATTAACCCTCATGAACCACTATTTAATAATAATCTATTTGAAATGTTATTTTAAGACATAAATACAGTTTAGCTAATCTTTTAGGATTATTATTAAATTAATTATACTTAATAATCAAGGGTTGTTACATTTAAAGAGCCTGAGACTACTGATACGACCTTAGAGGTGTGTCGCAAGAGTAGAAACCCTGCCTTTAAAGGGCCCGAGACTCTTGATACGACACTGGATTATTTACATACAAAATAACCACACCCACATACTTATATACAGAGCGACTAGCATTATCAGATCGAAGGGTCTGATATCATAAAACTGTGAGTTTGGACAACAATTTTAGTACTAACCCTGAAATTAACCCAACCCTAAACGTCAACATAGAAATAAACAACAAATTTATTAACCCTAAATTTAACAGCCCAACCCTAAGCCAATCAAATAAAAGCACCCTACAGAAGGAACCCATCGGATAAGGGTGCCCACCAGAATTAAGGGCAACACAGAAAAACCCAATACGCAATAAAACAAAAGCCAATTGAGCAATAACATTTATATAAAGAATAGCAGGACACACTAGGGCATAGCTCCGATTTTGAATTGTCTAAACTCTTTAAGTATGATTAGTATCTTGTTAAGATCAAGCTCATTTAAGTCAGGCATCACTTATCAAGTGATTCAAAACATGTAACCAAAACCATTCTTATGTAGCTCACTAGGTAACGTAAAGAAATGAATCGTCTTACTCAGGTGTTAAATCAAACATTTATTACCAATTCCATATCCACACATTTAAAGAAAATATACATTTTTCCAAGGTAATACTACAGGATCAAATTTTAAAGAGCAATTTAAGGAAGTAAGGGCTTCTTTATTTATCTATTAAAGGATTAAAGGATTGATACCTTTTAACAACACAAGACTTCAAGGATAAATTACAACCCTATACCAAAGTATATTAAGGTAAGGGACTTGATTATAAAGGAAATAAGGAAGGATCCCAATCACTAACAACATAATAACATATTGTACCTGGCCTTAAAGGACATCACAATTTACATATTAACACATAAAATTTAACTTCTCATTATTGCATTCTATGCTAAAAGAGCTATGGACATTTATAATATTTGGGGGGATAAGGCAAGTGTGGTGGAACCACTCCATCCATAACAAGTAACTAACCCAAGGTGTAGATCTGCAACTAGGCAACCATATTAACTATAATGCTAATATTACAAAAACAAGAAGCGATATCGAGTCCCTCATCACAAGCAGTTAGTTCTTTATTTAAAGATAAGGCAAAAATCCTATAACTGGGTAGTGATCGTAAGCAGGTGACAAGGCACAAGATGGAAGTGCAAATGAGATAGGCCTTCAAAATTGGCACTGTTGGGTAAGAATAAAGCAAGAACTCAGGGTGGGGGAAAACTCAGGCAACTATAACCTGAATGCATTTAATTTCACAAAATCCCTACCCACAATTAAATTTTGCATTGCTACAGTTGAAATTGTTTCATCAATTGTTTAAATCTCACGTCAAATCACATAAGGAGCGTATATTATACACTGTGCATTCAAGCAATTATGTATTGTGCATTCAAGCGTAGATTATATACTAAAACATATCGGTAAATTCAAACAAGTAACCATAAATTCGCCCCAAGAGGTGAACTCTGGTCGACTACGGAACTTTACGGCCATCCATGCAGAGATTTTTTCTCACAGAAAAAAAAAATTAGGAAAAGGGAAAATGTGGGTATCAGGCCATGGTTGTAAAGGAAATTCGAGTCCCCTACAGAAACTTTTCCATGCAGCATAGGTAAACGGTCAGCCGCAATTGATGGCAGAATCTCCAAGAAGGAGATACCCTAGGAAAAATGCGCGGAGGTAATAAAGCATGCGCAGATAAAAAAAAATTACCCAATAACAACCTGTAACCATAAACTTATTACCCAATGATGAATAGCGTTCTGAAAAAGGGAGGTGAATCCATGGTTATCCGAGGAGATAATTATGAATGCATGTTCGGGGTCCTAAAATAATCCATCCATAAAATAAATAAAGAAAAATGCAGAGATGTAAAAACCAAAATCGCAGAGATCAAGGTGATTGAAACTGGGTTGGTATTCACCCCCAATTCACAGAGAAACGTCAATGCAAATGTCGAGAGAAGTAACACGAAAATGCAGCAATTATGTGGTCAAAACCGCGTGGGTAACTTTCCCCAATTCATTGAGAAACACAACATAATGCAGAGATATAAAAACCCAATTGCAGAGATCAATTGGTCAAAATGTGCGGTTACTCTCCACTAGGTCGCAGAGAATTACAACCAAAAATAAAATGTAGAGCTAGGTCAATAGACAACCTCATTACCATCGCTGAAGATTCAACCTACCATTTTATTAATATATATTTACATTTTCTTTCTAAACCCTGTCGATTTACCACAGCAGGGATAACATGTATATAGATAGATTTACAAATGTTACCACAACTACCAGCACAGAAGTAAGGATTTTACCATCGATACATGACAACAGTGCAGAAAATAAAACAAGTCAAAATACAAGAAGAAAACACAGGTAGAGGTTTACGCTTATCACATCTCGGGAATATAAAGCCATGAAGGGCATCATGACAGCATAAGGTTAAAACCAAGGAACAATAAACCCAAACCAGAACGTTGACCACAAAATATTTAGGCAAACAATGAATGGGCAGAGGCTGAAGACCGAATTCTTCCATTTACAACCAACATACAGATCAAGCATAAGTTACCAATGCATTCTACTCTACAAAATAACAAGCGTACCTTTGCCTTATCGCCCACCACGTTTGACGTCTGCACGCTCCATGCCGCTCCCGCTCGCCGACTGTCGAGACCTCACCGGTACCTCCCAGCCAAATGCTAGGGGTACTCTGCTTCCCCCTTACCCCCCCGAGCTGCAAAGGGGCCACACACTATCCAGATGGTATGTCTAGCTTCCCATCTTGCCTCACAAGGTTGAGCTACCACTCTTATCCGAGATGGAAAAATCCCAACTCCCCACAAGTAATCAGTCAAGTCACAATTCCGGTAGCGTAACATTACGCTAACAGTCGATCCCCCCTTTTCTTCCTCATCTTATCTTCTTTTATAGAGTTTTCCAAACCTCACACTTTCCCTAAATCACTTTTAAATAAAGTTTTAATAAAAATATTCTAAATATTCTCCTTNTCGCACAAGTGTCGTCCATCCCCCTCTTTCCTCCATTAATTATTTTCTTTAAATTATTAATTTACTCATTTCCCTCACCCACCTAGAGTTGCTCCTAAATTTCCTCCTAGGTGTTCATAGATCCCCTTACATATTTTAAATAATTTCCCTAAAAATGAAGTTACTAAATTAGCTCAAATTAAAAGGTTCTTAATTGCAGAGTCCTTACTATGTTGACCTCGCCTTTTACCATAAGTTCCCAACTTTCCTTTATTATGTTTCCTCCAATCATTAGTTTCCTAATTTTTATTATCCCCTTCTTTCGCATTTTTATTAGTGCCAAGATGGCAGTTGCGCTATTTACTCTTTTCCCTTTATTGTTAATTTAAAATCTTTTTATAATTCCACAAGTTAAATAATTTGTTTCTTCTTTACAATTTAAAACCACAGATTTTTAATTAAATTATTACTCTCTTCATTTTACCCCATAAATTTATGAAGACTAAAACTATTACTTAAGTGGTTTTTAGTCCAAATTTTAATTTTTATTTTTATAGGGTCTTTTTCTTAAGGTTAAACAAAATTTTACCCTAGAGAAGTTTTAGACTTAGATTTAGATTCTGAACTGGGTGAAAATTATTTAGGTAGTTTGTTTAAGAATTTCTTAATGAGTTAAAAGTCCTAGAGCCATCTAGGTTTGTTCCTTCATCAACATCAATGCGACGTGCCCTTCAGGACGCACCACGTGCTCCAAGGGTTCCACTCACCTTGTTTGTTTCTTTTGCGTGACGTGCCCTTCAGGATGCACCACATGATCCAAGGGTGCCACTTGCTAACTTATGTTTCTTTTGCACGACGTACCCTTCAGGATGCACCACGTGCTCCAAGGGTGCCACTCACCAACTTGACTGATTGGTAGACATCTATGACCCCTGGAGCCAACACTCCTCCAGGTGAACTTGTGGGAGACTAAGGGATTTAAGGAATAAGGCCCTCGCCTTATTGCACATCCCTTAGAATCATCACGAGCGACTGTCCCAGTCTACCCTCACGGCATCGTGGATTCCTCTCAAACTAGGTAATCATTAACCTACAATTCGAGCCATGGCAGGAGTGCTAGTAGGCTGTGGCAGGGCTGTTGTCGACACCTCTCCCTTAACCTCTCTGGAAATCATGTGTGACCCCTTTACTCCATATGTGAGTCTGGTCGGCAAGCTATCGTCAGCCTGCATCATCAACAATTGTGTCAGAATATGTCAACATCATATCATTAAATCAATGAAATATCACAGTAAATAAATCAACCCAAATAGCACACTTCCTGACTCAATCTGGAGTCCAAGGGTTTCCACCGATTCCTCTGCATACTGAACGTCCAAAACCCTACACACTCAATAAAACTGAGTCAATAGCACCTGTCTACATCAAAGCAGTAAAACATCATGTCATCTATCATAACGCATCATAATCAAGGATAAATGTTTTAAGATCATAAAAGTCTAGATCACTTGTGAGCAAGTGTCCTCAAAGAATAAGTTATCTCAGTGCGCTAGAGCAGGATGTTACATACACCCCCTCTTGGTTTAAACTTCATCCCAAAGCTTCTCAGTATAAATTCCAAAATAAAAGTACCATAGTATCATAAATCTATCTATCAAACAAAAATGGAAACTGCTAGCACATATCATATGCGTCCTCCTAGGTCGTCGAGTGCAGACTATAACTGTCCCACTGGACGTTGACCTGATCTACCGTTCGTCATCGTAACTATCGAACACGATGATCTAAAATGCGTACTGGCTCAGTCGTGAGCGCTCCCTCATCCGATACCTACAAGAAACTCATGTCAATCACATGTGTAGGATCACTAATATAATGTCTCAAAATAGATACATGAAATACATCGTGCATATGCCTCAAAGAATCAGGCGAAGCTAGTCGATAGGCCATGGGCCCCTTTCTCTCCACAATCTCGAAAGGTCCCATGAACCTAGGGGAGAGTTTATCTCCCCTTCCAAACTTGATTGAACTCTTATGCAGTTTAACCCGCAAGAAGACTCGATCGTCGACCTCGTAACTACGGTCGACTCGGTGCACATCGACATAACTCTTCTGTCGATCCTACACTTCTTTAATCCTTTGTCTTATGGTTTGTATTTTCTCTTCAATTTCTTGGATCACTTCTGGTCCCACCAGGACCCTATCCTCAAGATGATCCCAACTCAAGGGCATTCGACACAGTCGCCCATAAAGAAACTCAAAAGGCACCATATTAATGGTGCTCTAGTAACTATTGTTGTAAGCGAACTCTACTAGAGGCAAGAATTCCTCCCAATGATTTTGTTGGTCCATCATGTACATGCGCAACATGTCTTCTAAGGTTTTTTTTGTTCGTTCTATATGTCAGTTCCTCTCTGGGTGATACGCAATACTAAAGTTATGTTGGGTCCTCAAGGCCTCTTGGAAACTTGTCCAAAATAATATAGTAAACATTGATCCTCGATCGGATATAATCTTCTTAGGCATGCCATGCAGCCTCACAATCTCACTGATGAAAACTCTTGCTCTGTCAGGTGCCTAATACGTCATACACACAAGAATAAAGTGAGCACTCTTCATCAGAGTGTCTACTACTACAAAAATCAATTCGTGTCTCCTTGCCCTCAGTGGAAATCCAATAATAAAATCCATCGAAATAACTTCCCATTTAAATTTCGGAATGGCATGTGGTTGAAGTAATCCTGTGAGGTTTCTATGTTTAGCCTTTACCTACTGACACTCTAGACATCTAGCCACAAAGTTGACTATGTTGGCCTTCATTCCCTTCTAGAAGAATAATGGTTTAAGGTCTTCCCTCATCTTCGTGACTCTTGAGTGAGCCATGTAAACTGCTCTATGATCCTCGCTCAGGATCAACATCCTCAACTCGTCGTTTGGCGGTACGTAAATTCGACTTCTAAACCTCAATAACCCATCACTATCAAATGAAAATCACTCGTATTGTGGTACCATCATGGTGTTTTGTCTGATAAAACCCTCGACCTCTTTGTACCAGTCATCCTCACATTGTAGAGTGAGAATCTTCTCACGTAGATTCGTCTAAAGAGGAAAAACCAAAAAGACGCGTGGCCTCCGACTCAAAGCATCCACCACTCGGTTCACTGTTCCCTTTATGTAAGTAATCAGAAAGTCGTACTCGCTAAGCAATTCCGACCAATGTCGTTGTCGTGCGTTCAGGTCGCTTTGCGTAAATAGGTGTTGTAGTCCACAATGATCAGTCTTTAGTTCAAATTTTCGTCCAACAAGGTAGTGTCTCCAAACCTTCAAGGCATATACAATGGCTAATAACTCCAAATCATGCATTGCGTACTTTTCTTCATGCCTTATCAGTTTTCTCAAAATGTTAGCAATCACTCATCCATCTTGCATCAAGACTCCGCTTAAACCTTCATTGGATGCATCCCTGCATACCAAGAAGTCTGCGTCCATGTCAGGGACCTTTAGTATCGGTGTTGTGGTCAACAACTCTTTAAGCCTTCGAAATGCTTCTACGCATTTCTTGGTCCAAACAAACTTCTTGTTTTTCTTCTGCAATTCTGTGATCGGATTTTCTATCTTCGAAAATCCCTCGACCAACCGTCGATAGTATCCTGCTAAACCCATAAAGCTACGCACTTCTGTGACATTTGTTAGCGCGGGCCATTCCATAATAGCCTCAACCTTTGCTGGTCCATGATGATACCTTCGCCGGAGATGACATGCCCTAATTAGTGAATCCTCGATTGAAAAAAAGAGCATTTGGACAGTTTCCCATACATTTTGTGCTCTCGCAGACACTGCAGTACCAAGCGCAAGTGCTCGTCATGCTCCTCCGTCATCTGAGAGTAGATCAAAATATCATCAATGAATACTTGAACGAACTTGTCCAAGTACTCACGGAACACCCCGTTCATCAAACCCATGAATACCCCTGGGGTGTTTGTCAGTCCAAATGGTAAAACAATAAACTCATAATGTACAAATCTCGTCTTAAATGCGGTCTTAGGGACGTCATCCTCCTTGATCCATAACTGGTGATACCCTGACCGCAAATCGTTCTTGGATAACACCGTCACACCCTTGATTTGATCGAACAGATCATCAATTCTTGGTAAGGGATACTGATTCTTGGTCGTATCCTTGTTCAGTTGACGGTAGTCAATGCAAAGCCTCCATGATCCATCCTTCTTCCAAATGAAAATAACAGATGCACCCCACGGTGACACACTAGGACATATCAGTCCCAGGTCCCGCAACTCCTTCAGTTGCATTTTCAACTCTTGCAACTCCGGGGTCAACATCCGATATGGTGTTCTTGCTATTGGTTCGGTCCTCGGTTTTAGGCCTATGGTAAAATCCAGTTCCCTTTCCAGTGGCATCCCAGGCAACTCCTCTGGAAATACGTCTGCAAACTCCTTCACCACCGGAAGGTGTTCTAGACCTTTCGCTACTCCCTTTTCGATTAGCGTGAGGATCACATAAATCTTGCACCCCTTGCGCATACTCTTCCGTAACTGTAAGGAAGAGACGAACCTCAGGGATACTCCCTGGTTCTGTCCTACAATCACACATCTCTGTCCTTCATCATCGACCAAGCTCAATCGTTTCATCTTACAGTTGAGTATCACCTCATACAATTCCAACCAATCCATACCAATCACGACGTCATAAGATTCTAAGATCATGACATACAAGTTGAACCTCATGACACACTCTCCCAGGTTAAGGGCATAGCCCGTAACCCTTCCTCCAACCTTTTGTTTGGCTCCTGAAGCCATCTCTAGAAAGCTAAACTTGTCCTATTCGACTACCTTTACCTTAATCCTTTCTAGCGCTGCACCAGAAATGAAACTCTCAGTAGCACCTGGGTCTATCAAAATACTAAGGGTATGGTCAGTGACAGTACCTGTCGTCTCGAGCACAGTCGACTGGTGCTCTGCCTGGCAGTTATTCATCGCCACATGAATCCAATGGGCCTTACCCATATCTCCCATGGTAGTGGGTCCGGCTGATCCAGACACTCTGGTCCTCTCCACAGGATATTCGCGCTGGTAGTGTGGCTCCCCACACGTCTAACACCCCTTCTTCAGCCCAGTAGTCCTGGTACCCGAACTAGAAGATGACGACTCGCCTGCCTGGAACCCAGGTCTGTTTTACTGAACAAGCCTAAACTGTTGCTGCTGCGAGCGATGCTGTTGTTGATGCTGTGGTCCCCGATAAGGTGCCCGCTGCTGAGGCGGAGGTCATTGGGGTGTAGTGAAAGTGGATCCTCTCTGGAAGCCATGATATCCTGGCGTATGTCTCACTGGGGTTTGATGGTGCAGTGTACCAAATGAACCCTGCCCTGCTAGTCTCAGTGGAGTCCTGGTCTGACCCCCACTNCTGATAAGCTCCTCCTCTACTATGAGGGATTTTTGGACAACATCGTTCAAGGTTTGAGGCATCAAGATCCTAACCTTTGCATGCAGGCTACCATTAAGGCCAAACATGAACCGGTTGACCTTGAATTTCTCTATGTTAAGGTGCAGAGCATACCAGAGCAACTCCATGAAATGTGCCTCATACTCGGGCATCGTACGACCTCCCTGTCATAATGCATTGAACTCATTGAGCTAATGCTCAATGAATTCCTATGAAAGATACCTCTCTCGAAACCATTCCTCAAACAATTCCCATGACACGTCTTCAACGGCCATGTTCAACTATGGTAGGAGCGTCTTCCACCATAGAAGAGCGCTCCCCTTTAGTTGAAATACCGCCATGCAGACCTTCCTATTGGAGGTATAATCGTGAAGTGCAAAGCACATCGCCATGTTCTCCAACCATGCCTCAGCGGCTGCACCATCCAGGACACCAAAGAACTTGAGAAATTTGACCTTCTCGAGTTCACGGTGAATGCTACTAGTAACGGTCGGTGTGTGCAGTGGAACCTCAGTAGGTGTCGGTGCCCTGGCCTCGTCTCTGTCCAATCGGCTGATCAGTGCCTCAGACATGTGCTCAAAATACCTCATCATCCCGACCACATCTCCAACTGCTATCTTCTCCTGTCCAAGAACCTGCTCGCTTTCCTGGGGGTCAGACCCCTCAAGCGTGGATTCTACTGGAGGCTTCATGCTTCCTCCTCTAGCACCTCTTCGTCTGCCTCTGCAATGTCCTCTAACCATGATTACCTACACACCCACAATCAACTCGATCAACAACAATATAATAAAATCTAATCATGTCAACGAAAGTCATAGTGAATCCCAAGTTGCGGGTGGAACCCGCTCTGATACCATATGTAATAGCCTCCTCGTTACGACAACAACTCTGATAACAGGTGCAAAATTTTTTGTTTTTAAAAGTGTGTGCGCGCATGTAAAAAGGAAACAGACACACTTGACCCTACGTCACCATCCGACGACTAACAAGACGCAACCACAATGATCACAACAAGAAGACATAAGGCGCACAACAAGTAACTGCAAGCATTAAATGACCATAGACATAAGGCACACAACAAGTAACTGCAAGCATTAAACGACATATTGTGTTATGTACCGTACGAACAAAGATGGAAGAATCCATAGTAGTAGATTTTACTATTTTTGCACAGGAAAGCAAGCCATTTAATCTTAGTTCTTTGCTCCAGAGAGAGAGAATGTCAGATAGGCTCCTAGCCGACTGCTCAGGCAGAAACTAGTAATCTCTATCAGGAGGTCACAGTGGTGGGAACTCTGACTTTAAAGAGACCGAGACTACTGATACGACCTTAGAGGTGTGTCACAAGAGTGGAAACCCTGCTTTTAAAGGGCCTGAGACTCTTGATACGGTACTAGATTCTCTACATAGAAAATAACCACACCCGCAAACTTATATATAGAGCGACTAGCTTTATCAGATCGAAGGGTCTGATATCATACAACTGTGAGTTTGGACAATTCCAATTTTAGTACTAACCCTGAAATTAACCCGACCCTAAACGTCAGCATAGAAATAAACAACAACTTTATTAACCCTAAATTTAACAGCCCAACCCTAAGCCAATCAAATAAAAGCACCCTGCAGAAGGAACCCATTGGATAAGGGTGCCCGCCAGGGGCAACACAGAAAAACCCAATACGCAATAAAACAAAATCCAATTGAGCAATAGGATTTATATGAAGAATAGCAGGACACACTAGGGCATAGCTCCGATTTTGAATTGTCTAAACTCTTTAAGTACAATTAGTATCTTGTTAATATCAAGCTCATTTAAGTCAGGCATCACTTATCAAGTGATTCAATGCATGTAACCAGCACCACTCTTATGTAGCTCACTAGGTAACGTAAAGAAATGAATCGTCTTACTCAGGTGTTAAATCAAACATTTATTACCAATTCCATATCCACACATTTAAAGAAAATATACATTTTTCCAAGGTAATACTACAGGATCAAATTTTAAAGAGCAATTTAAGGAAGTAAGGGCTTGTAACACCCCTCCGGGCCACTAAAAACTACTCAGTCAACTGGTGAAATTTTG
>JASDQU010293453.1:1366-12633 GCA_032191745.1 Picea mariana
GGAAGGTTGGTTTGAATTTGGCACTTATCTCCAATCACCTTCTTTAAGCATGAAACATGAAAAACAGGATGTAGCTTCGAATGGCTGGGCAAAGCTAACTGATAGGCTACTTGTCCCACACACTTGAGAATGGTATAAGGACCATAAAATTTGGTCGCTAGCTTCTGATAATGTTTGACATTGAGGGAAGTTTGCTTTTAAGGTTGCAGTCAAAGAAACACCTGATCCCCTTCTACAAATTGACATTCAGAGTGACCATGATCTGCTTGTTTCTTCATGCGATTCTGTTCCATGACCAAATTCTCTTTGAGGGTACAGAGAATAGCCTCTCAAGCCGTAAGTGTTTGGTCAATCGCCTGGACCTTCGAGGCACCCGGTAAGTATGAGATAATTGAAGGTGGCTTCTGTCCATATACCGCTTCAAAACGAGTCATGCTTGTAGTTGTATGGTATTGAGCCCACTGATTTTTCTTTTCCGAGGCAAAACACCTCAAATATGTTTCCAAAAACTTCTTGGCAACTTCCGTTTGGCCATCAGTCTGGGCATGATAAGTTGTGCTAAGATGAAATTCAGTGCCTCAAGTATCTTGAACAGTTCTTACCAAAAATTGCTTGTGAAAGTTGGGTCACGATCAGAAACAATAGAGTGCGGCATGCCATGAATCTTGAAGACCTGATCCACGAAAATTTGAGCCACCATGGATGTTGTAAATGGGTGTTGAAGGGCACAAAATGAGCATACTTGCAAAGGAAATCAACAACCACCATGATGACTGATTTATTTCCTGACTTCTTTCAGATAGTTCCTTGCTAGTAAAGGCCAAAGGTCGACCCTTTTGCATAAGGACAACACCAATTCCTTTCCCTAAGGCATCACATTCCAACACAAAGGTCTTTGTGAAATCGAGAAGGGCGAGGACTGCAGTGGTGCACATGGCCATTTTCAAGGTTTGAAAAGCTTGAGCAGTGGTTGGAGTCCAAGTGAAAGAGTTCTTTTTTAGGAGAGTAGTGAAAGGTGTTGCAATCTTCCCATAATTCTTAACAAAATTGTGATAACACCCTGTTAATCCCAAAAATCTACGCAAGCTATTAAGAGTCTTTGGGTGAGGCCAGTCTTGCATAGCTTCAATCTTTTTAGCATCCACCCTGACGCCATCCTTGCCAACTAGATGAACCAAGTATTCTACTTTTGATGCACCAAAAGAACATTTAGACTGTTTCAGGAAAATTTGGTGCTGAGAGAGTAGATGGAGAACTCGATCCACATGAGCAATATGGTCTGTCTAGGTTTTTCTATAGATGAGGATATCATCAAAGAAAACTAAGACAAAATGGCGGAGAAAATGATGGAAGACATGATTCATGAGGCTTTGGAAGGTGGAGGGGGCATTACACAAGCCAAAGGGCATGAACAAAAACTCATAGTGGCCCTCATGAGTCCTAAAGGCAGTCTTGGGAATGTCTGACTCTTTCATACGTATCTGGTGGTAGCGTGAACGAAGATCAAGTTTAGTGAAGAATTGGGCGCCACTCAATTCATCCAAGAGGTCATCAATGATAGGAATGGGGAATTTAGCTTTGATGGTAAGTTTGTTGAGGGCACAGAAGTCAGGACACATTCTCCAAGAACCTTCTTTCTTCAAGACCATTACCATAGGAGAAAAGTAGGGGATCGTACTAGGGCGGATAACGCCTGCATTAAGGAGTTCTTGGACCATTTTTTCAATTTCAATTTTTTGGGAAAAGGGGTGGTGATATGGACGGATATTGGGAGGAAGGCTTCTGGGTACAAGGGGAATGGAATGATCATGAAAACCACAAGAAGGAGGGAGTCCTTGGGGAGTGGAAAAGACCAATTGATTTTTATAAAGGATGGCTTAGAGGTCTTGCTGGACCGAGGGCATCTTTGTTGCTTGTATGGCATGGAGTTGGGCGATAACACCAAAATGACCTTTTTTGAGTCTCTTTTCCATGCGATGGGAACTAATGATCTCAAGTGACCCGACGGTGATGCCTTGGAACTTATATTGGTGGCCCTCCTGGTCGAATTGCATGGTTAAGTCTTTAAAATCCATGAGAATGGGACCCANGCAGCGATGAATAAAATTATTGGTGTTGCCACTATCAACCATAATGATGACCTTTCGATGCTTGATGTAACCAAATAGCTTGAGGGTTTGGGGAGCTGTTGAAGGTGAATCCCCCTACGGACAAGTGGATTCCCTCTTGGCCTCTAGACTCCTAAGGCTAAGACAGAAAAATGATTAACATGGACACTAACTTCCTTTTAGATCTAATCAATCTAATAAATGAAAGAGAAGGAGAAAGATATGTATCCCATTAACGATGTTTGTCCCTACAAAGTCTAGGATGAGCTTTGATCTTGAGCTCCCGGATAGGTCCTGCAAAACAAACAAAGATACAATGGACTTCCTACTCTATTGAGATTAGCTCAATCATAGATCCATCTACTGCAGACAAACTCATGTGGAACAAGCACAAGTTTGAAAGAAACGGGCCAAGCATTGATTATATTAATGAGAACAAGTAAAATTACTTACAATCCTTTAAATGAAGGTGCAACAACTTCTTTCATTTCTCCTTGTCCAACCCCTTTTCTCAAATAATCTCCACTGATTGCTTTGATGGCATATCCCTCATGAGATCATAAGTTTGATGTAATTCCCAATCTCCATTGTCAATGCCTTCTTATGAGATCATAAGTTAGGTATAATTCTCAATCTTCCTTGTACCTTTCACCATGAGAAGGTATCCTTATATAAACTTGGAGAGGTCCAACCACTTGAGAGATATTTGGGATGAGTTGAGGATTCTTCTCCTTCAGTTGAGGATCTCCCCTAAGATCATTCCTTGACCATCTATTCGAATCCAACTACCTTCAAGAATTGAGGGATTCTTCCCTTATTTGCCTCAACAAACCCATAATTTGCCAAAAAAAGGGTAGCGCTCCCCCAAAAGGGTGGACAGGGTCTAAAGAACTCCCCCAAAGAGGCTCATGGGGTGCCAACACTCCCTGACAGTGGGTAGGGGAGCACTCCTCTCCAAAATTCAGTTTTGGAGTGTTTTTTCCATGGCAAAAGGTTTGTACTCCCTGTCAAGTGACTTTTCTTCTTCAAAATTAGTCTTTAGGGTGTCTTAAGTGTCCCTGTGATGTCGTTAGTGGCACGACATAGGCAAGATGGAAGTATACTATTTTTGACACTTGCAACACTTGTAGTTAAGATCCAACACTTGCGAAAAAGATGCGACATTTACAACACTTGTAATGATGACACTTGCGACACTATCAAAGTGAGTAATTTTGAGGTGTAACAGATTGCCCCCCAAAGTACAAAATTAGAAGACGATGATGACTAAAGTACTTTGTATAATTTTTTGAGCAAGGGTATGGATGTAGAGAAACTGGAAAAATATGCACAAAACCATCAAACAAATATTATGACATGTTTCAAAACCCAAGGTAGGCATACATATGCTTGAGTGACAAAGAATTTTTAAGTATGGCCGCCATAAAATACACTACAGATCCATAATTATATTGACAAAATGGTATAGACACTGCAAATACAATGTGGATCTATACTCCTATGACCTGAACTAATCGTAGACATGAAAAATACACAATGGATCTACAAGATGACAAGACAGAACCATGACCAATACAAAGTGGATCTATGTGACATTATATGTGTCATAGTTAAAAAAAAATAAGAGTGATAACTCAAACTGGGTAAAGTACATATAAGAGTGATAACTCAACCCAGGGTGTTCTTACCGATCCTGATGTAGTATGAATCTAACCATGTGAATAGATGTCTTGATGTCAAACATGGCAGAAACCACTTGATTACTGGTCAATGATGTAAACTGTTAACAAGTGCGAGGGACATCACCATTGATTTCAATGATTCCCAAGGTACTCTAGTACATAATGATGAATGTGAATGAATGAGATGAAGTCGAAAATCTATGGAATCATTCGATCAGGGGTCAATGATGTAAACCCACTGTCGGACATGAGGAGGCCTGCCATTGAGGCATGTAGGTCCCAAGGTACTAACTAGTTTCTAAGTCTAGTTCCTAGATAATGTGTTGAAGTCAACAGGAATAGACTCATCGAAGGA
Source organism: Picea mariana (assembly GCA_032191745.1). Lineage (NCBI taxonomy): Eukaryota > Viridiplantae > Streptophyta > Pinopsida > Pinales > Pinaceae > Picea > Picea mariana. Next base: position 5,512 of record JASDQU010293453.1, read on the forward strand.
GGGCCTTGATGTATCCCCCATCAACGACACGAAACTGACACAGAGATGTAATTGGTATATCAAATGAACATGGACTAACACAGGTATTGAAACAAGATATTTTTGATGGCTCAATCTCTAAGAAGATACTTCCCTTGAACACTAAGGCACAACAGTAGAAACTTGACATGGACCAAAACTTGATGCAGTGGATGTTGTGACTTTTGTCAGGTGACCCAAAGGAGTAAAAGAAACTCAGAGGATTGGCTCAGTAAAGAGGTTTAGTGTAGAAAAATGCATGCAAAGACAAAGTGTTGTGTTCAAGGGCGACTGTAAGAGCTACTGGTAGTGTTCTCAAAAAACTGCTTGGCTTGCTTCTTTCAATTTCCCCCCCATCCAGATAGACGAGTACCTCTTTTTTTAATTTAGCGAGCATGAGGAGGGTATCACATGCTCGATATGACTCACCTTCGGTAAGTCCTTCTTCCTTTTTTTAACAAACTGGAAGAAGTAAGGTTTCGATCCCATATGGGCCCTTCAATGTATGATTGTTTAACGAGTCCAGAGAAGGTAAACTCGATGGTTTTTCATATTTAAAGAGTCTAAAAACAACTTAAAGATGACTCCAATGTTGTCCTTTTTCGTAATGTTAGTCTCACGAGGCCGAAAAAGAGATAAATTATCACTTGAAAGATGCTCTTTCAAACCTTTTAACGCGTGGGAAAGGAAGCAAGATCACTCGGCAATATTTTCATGTTTAGAGAGTCTGAAAAGAGCTCAAATATGACTCCAGGGGGTTCCTTTTTCATTTATTCATGCAGGTCGGAAAAAGAGATAAAATTTTACTCGATTGCATTCTCATGTATTTACGAGCACGAGAAAGAACAAAGACTAAGCTTGGTATGCCCCTAGCTTGAAAGTTGGGGGATTAACTCCAGAAGGATCATCAAAGACTGGAGACATGCCCTCCAAGCTTCAATTCATTCACTAACTTTGAGGTTGTCATGAATTTCTCTACTAGATGGAGAAAAATGATAAGGGTGGATGAAATGAAGGTTCAAGAGAGCTGACTGTTTCATTTTTAACGAGCTTGACATCGAAAAAGAACTATGCTCAGGGCTTTGGGTTCAATCCCTAGATTTTTGTTTCATTTTTTAACAAGCTTGCTACAGAGAGGAAAACTATGCTCAAGGCCTCTATTTCATTTTTAAACGAGCTTGCTATAGGGAAAAAATACTATGCTCGTGACCTCTGCTTTATTTTTTAACGAGATTGCTGTAGAGAAAAGAAACTATGCTCGTGGACTCTTCTTGATCATGGCTTCCAAGAGAATAATGTTCTGGAAGAACACCATGTCAAGGGACAAAAATCAGTCATGGCTTCCAAGAGATCTTCACTGGATGGAAGAAAATCACTCTGGAAGGAACACATGTCAAGGGTCGCGACAGGGTTAAGGAGATCAGGCTCTAATATCCCTACCAAAGAGATCACCATGTCAATTACTCGATCCAAATAATCAGAAGTTGAAAACATGTGAGATGATGGAAAATCGACAACAGGAGGGGAGATAGAGTGTATATCTGCCCGGATTTCTTCACGAGGGGGATGAAAAGAGGAGCGATGATGGTTATTATCCAGAGGTAGCTCGTCAATGCTTAGCATTTCCTTAATAGATTCATTAGAAGGAAAAATTGGAGAAATGTAGTCGATCGTAGACGATAGGGAACTTAACCATGATGGCATCGAGTAACTTTCAGGTGCCAATAGATGTTAGTCATTCGATGAGGGAGAAGCAGATTGGATAGAAATGTATGATGTTTCAGCTGGACGAAGTGGCACGGTGTCACCTAGCGCATCGAATTCCAACGGACTAGGTACAATCCAAGGTTCAGATGATTCCAAATATTGATAAGCCATGGTCGAAATCATATCGACGGTGGCAATATGATGTGTAGTTGGTGGAAGTGGTGTAGGGAAGGTACCCATGAGGCTAGAATATTTCAGTAATCCAACACCAACGCTTTCATACATGATCTTGTGGTCTCCCAAGAAAGGAATATTGTTGGTAGCGGGAGAGCGAGCATCGATTGTGCAGAAATCCAACTAATCAATAGTGACAATTTTGACCTGATGAGGAAATTGTACACATCGAAAGACTGACGAGACAATGACATTCATAGCATAAAACCAAATTCTTCCAATTAACAAGTTGTAATCAAGAGGAGCATAAACTACCTCGACATCAACAGTGACAATTTTTCCACCCAATTGGATGGGCAGGGACTGTGAAATCCCATGGGGATGAACACCTCGCCCATCGAAGGTGCGTAACATCATTGGAGATTTGTTAAGTGTGGGTGATTTTAAACCTTTCCAACACGCTAAAGACATGACACAAGTTGAGGCTCCCTCATCCAGAATAGTTCAGTGGATTTGTTGATTGTGAACAACAACATCAACTTGGAAAGAAAGTTGGTGGGAGAGTCAAGACGCATAATTTTCCAGGTTAAACATGATATGGTTGGATGACTCAGGATCAACAGTGCCAATAGCAGCCAAGAGTGTTCTATGTTGACTGGGGAAATGCTGTAGAAATTCTAACATAGACATAGCACATGGTGCTTGAGCCAAATCTTCAACAATGTTGTAGTTCTGTGCAACACGTGAACTAGGATTAAAGGTAGCTTTGCGAATGGTGCTCTTAGGAGGGCGTAATATAGAGTCAAATGTAGGTTTCTCGATCTAAAGTGGTCTAGATGGAGGATGAATCGATGGAGGACTAACGAAGGACGGTGATGGATCCGGTAAAGTACCAGTACCATTAGTGTCTTTTCCTTTGTCAGGGTTACCTACTGTGTCATTTATCTTAGAGAGAGTGTTCAAATTAATCCCATTAAACATATAAATATGTGCACTCGTCGAGGCCTCATCATGAGGATGGATAGAACTTCCCCCAGGAGAGGGGGTTTGAGAAACCATGGATTGTTGCTATGGAAAAGGTTGAGTAAGCACAGCGGGTTGTGAATTTCCTTGGAAATGTTTGGCCACTTCATTGCGATGTGGATAGTCTCGAGTGTAGTGATCATCACCACAAATGATACACAACAATTTCAGTTTCTGTTGTGGCTGCTTTTCAGTAGCAGGTGTTTGAGCTTGATTTTTTGGTTGCTCATTGTTATTAGTATTTTTTGTCTTCTTCTTACCTCCGGATTGTTGTGAAGGGGCATATTGAACTGCATTCACCTCAGAGATCTGAGTTTGGGGGAAGTTAGAGGAGAGTGTGGTCGATTGGGAAGTAGATTGAGTTTTGACAGAACCGATAACACCATCTGCATGAGATGAGGATGGTGGCTTGGATGGATCGGTATTAGCTCAAGTAGCATTCGGAAGCAAATCATACAAAGTACTAGATTGTGAATAAACCAAATCTAAGTACTGAGCCCAAGCGATGTTTTCTTCCTCTGTGATCGTGCCACCCATAGTGATATCGCGAGCGATCGGGGGTAAAAGTTATTTAGTAAACCATTCCGCCAATAATATGTCAGGAATGATTACCTTGATCATCCTTCGTTGTCGTCTCCACTCATGAATATGGTCAAAGATATGCACAGATTCAGTTTGACGAAGGGAGGTCAAGAGTTCAGTACCTATCTTGTAGCAAATAGGTAGTTGAAAATGCGTGAGGAAAGACATGGTAAGGGAATTGAAATCATGAAAAGAAGAACATGGTAGTTCAATATACCACTTTGTTGATGATTCCGTAAGTATTTGCTCGAAAAGACGAAAACGTATAGAATCATCCATGAGGGAGTTTGATGAACACCACAAATGGAAAGTCATCACATGGTTATTTGGATCTTCTCCATATTTTTTGTCAAATTTCAGAATATTAGAAGGAAGTTTAGCTCGAATAACTGGCCAAACCGGTGAATCAAAAATAGGATCATTAGTTAACCGAGACAAGTCTGGGAGATCCAGAGTCACAAGGAAAGGTGGTTGTTGATTAATTTTCAGATGATACTAGTGTGGCATAGGAACACCAATAGGACCATTAACTAGGTTAGGTGGATAGTTGTAACTAGTAGGTCCTCCTGCATACGATTGTTGTTGACTAGGATAAACAGGATTCGATGATGGCTAAGAAACATTTGCATAACCCGGTGGGTTATGAGCATTATAAGTAGGGTGACCCGGAAATAGGATGAACATTGTGCCCTTGAGGAGGGTAAGGAGTAGATTCCGAAGGAGGATAAACATTAGACCCATGGGGAGGATAAGGTTTTTGTCCTTAAGGAATCCAGGTGGTGTTTTGGATTCTTCCCAGATAAGGTTGTCCATAAGACGGTCCGGAAGGAACATGATTTGATACTCCTCCTTGTGGGTTATGATATAAGTTCCCCCAAACATGGGGTTGGGTAAATTTTCCTCCAGAAGATACTCCCCATCATTTTGAAGGGTTTCCAGCAGACGAAGGTTTCCCCCCTGCCATCAGTGGATTAACGACCCGGGTATGATTGGCAAAGGGAGGTTTCCCTCCTGGAAGAACATGAAAAGGGGGTTGTCCCCCGATAGGGGTAGGCCCGCCATAGGATGGTGGTCTTCCAGGAGGGACAGGTCAGCTAGATGGTGGTTTCCCTCCAGTCCGTTGTATTTGGTTGGCAAGGTTCTACATTCTTGGGTGAAAAGATGTCCCAGCAGGATCGTGTGGAACATGTGGAGCTATAGAGTGAAAGTTTGAAAAAGCAAGGGTAGGTATTGAAGTGCCTTGGGAATGAGTAGAGGTGATGAGTACAGCATTAGGATAGACTTGTGTTGATGCAACAGTAGGGTTAGTGACCTGATTGATGGGGTGATTCATCGTTTGACCAGATGGCCCACTTTCAACTGGAGGGTCATGAGGATTGAAGGGTTGTCGAAAGGATTCAAAATTCTCATAGAGATAATGTCCTGATGAAGTACTCCATACAGAACGAGGAGGTGTGGGATCTGTATCTACTGCAGTGGTAGGACAAACAAGAGTCCTATACTCATCACCGAACGTTGGTTCCTGGATCCCATATATGTCTCGGTAAAATCTCTCACAGGTAACTATGGGACCTCTTCGTCTATGACATTCCCAAGGGAGTCTAAACGAAGAAAATTTGGTTTGAGAGGGGTTACCAACATATATGTAGTGTGAGGGTTTGGATTCTCAACCGTAACTAAAGCGCCTTCTGAGTTATCTAACAGAGGAGCAACAACACTTCCAGCGTCAGATTGATTTTCTACCTCTCCGTGGTAGTTGTATTTTGGAGGGTTAGGAGGTAAGGGTTGGTAGCCTTTCGGAGGAAGCCCTTTCATCCTATGTGATCGGAGAAGACAACATACGCTAATAAAATCTAGGAATCAAAACCAAGCAAACAAAAATTCTCTCGATGATCGTACTAGTTGGTGTTGAAATCCAACGTCGCGTGATCAAGTCAAGAAGGGGCTAGGATATGGTAGAACAGTTACAATTGTTACTTGCTTAATGAAATTTCACCTTGGTGCAAGCTTCCACATAGTAATTGTGGATTTACCCTCCAAGGAGCCCGAGTGAGTTTGACTAATGTCTGTCCCAGGTACAGTGAGACTTCCCTTCACTGTCACCTCATTTAAGTACCTAAGGATTATGGAAACTACAGACACCAACCCGCAGTCAGCCCCTGGGTAGGTATAGTTGACAGTCCGATCTGAACATATGGGCATGATAACAAGTTTGAAATCAACTCGAGAGGCTCCCACACATAATCATGGGTATACCTTCCAGTAACCCCAAATATACGATCCAACCACTACAAACAATTGAACCAAGGACGGATAATCTTTGTAACTCACCTGAATGCGACCTTGTGTGTAATCCCTGTGTGAGAGGGGGATCCCAGAAAGCCTATACAACAATTGGATTTGACTCTCCCTATCTCAGGATGCTAATGTTCGTTTTGAAAACTTTGGAGATTTGTACTCATAGCCTAATCCAAAGTGCTAATCCTAGTATAATGTTGGTGGAACATCCTAAAAACAAAAATGTTCTAGATAATTTTTAATTAGCGTTGATTTTATGGTTGTTCTTTACTCAAAGGGTGTATGATAATGAAAATGATGGTATGATGACTCAATTCAAAAAAAAATCACAATAAGATGATAAGAAATCGTTTCTTTCGATGAATGGCTATTCAAGGAAAAGAGAGAAAGTTGTTTTCACTATCAAACACTAATATGCAATGTCCTCAATCAATTTGTTTCTCACTCAAATCCGATACAATGCTAAAAATTTCAGAAATGCCTTCTAATATCCAAACCAATCACTAAAATATGTCCTTTTGCTTATATGTCAATGATAATCAGATGCAAGACTTCTAAATGTCAATCAGACTTCAAGATTAAACAATCAGAAGCAAACTTCACACAAAACAAAAAATACACTCTCATCTTGAAATAGACAAGAAGGACAAAGATAACCAAATTTCAAACAAGAACCAAAAACCTTAAACAAAAGAGAAATGATGGAAATTTGACCTCAAAGATCAAATGAAAAGTTCACAGACCTTTGTATTTCCTCACAAAAGTTTTCACTCAGTCAGATAAAGGAGAAGAAAACAACAAGTTAACTCTAGGTTAGCAAAGACAAAGAGTGGCTTCGAGGCAAGGAAAGAAGATGTCAAAATCCCAAACAAAAGAGGATGAATTCTCAGAAATAAGGGTTTTTGAAAGCCAATATCAAGATGGACTGACAGTATGGGACCCTGAGCAAATGCCAAAACCCAGACATAGCTTCAAAAGATGAAAATTATGGAGAATTTCTCATCAAAATGGGGTAGCGCTCTCCTGTAAGGGGCACTAGAGCATTCCAACGCTCTGTGTAAGGCTGCAGGGGAGTGCTAGCGCTCTGAAAACAATAGGAGGGGAGCTCTCTGCTCCAAAAACTCATAAAAATCAAGGAAATTCAGTCAATCAGGGTGATCCTGATGACATAATGAGGCAATCAAACAAATCTAAGAATAAAAAAGAAATTGTGGAGAAGATCAAATCAGTGGGAAAAGGGCCAAAACAAAATCTGGGAATGGAAACAAAAATCAGAGCTCCTCCCCAGTGGAGAGGCCAATTTTTGTTGAAGGTGAATCC
>JASDQU010293454.1:3430-14285 GCA_032191745.1 Picea mariana
GGGGGGGGGGGGTGCGTCAAATTTGACGACTACATATGATGATCCCAAATTAAGGGATTAGGGTTTTGGTAGCTACAGAATACCTAAAATATTGTGCATATATTGTATTGTGAATGGTGAAATTAATACAATAAATAGTTGAGAGGTACGACACCAAGGAAGTATGGTTTTCTCCCGGTTAAAAGTTTCCAACGTAAATCTTTGTGTACTGTGTGTATGAGCCATTGATTAATTTTCATTTTTCTTAAGAATCTGTATGCATTGTTTTACCTCATAGGTTTAAAAATTACAAATACTTGTATGATACTAAGGTATCTTCATCGGGGATATGGACGCTCACGGACAAGGAAGCAATGTTGGGTCAAAGAGAGATGAGGAAGACACATAGGAAAATGTTTACTCACCCAGAGTAAAATCCTTAGGTTACTCCTTGTACCAATTATTTGTGGGTTGAAAACTAAGGAAAATTAACCTCTGAAATCTTCTTGAATATACGATATGTCAGTTACTTGATGTCTTTGTTTAGTGAGAATATCTTTTAAAATTATTGAACATATGGTGATACCCATAATTAAGAGATTTGTATTTATAGTCATTGAGCTTACTTTTAACATTTAGTGTGAATAATCATTTTAAGTAATGCTAGATAGAGATAACTACTTCGCCCAGTGTGTCACCATTTGTTGAGCCTCAACAACCCCCCATTATTCATTAATTTTTGAATCAATAATGATGGGTCCCTTTTTTAAATTTGTCATTTATTTTAATTTTTTATTTCTTGATTATTTTTCCTTTTGATATATTTTAATTCTTTGAAGTCCAATAAATCTTGCTAAATAATCTTTTGAAACAAAATAAATAAGTAATAAAAACTTAGTCCCAATTCACGGTGTCCCAATGGGCCAATGATACCAGATCGAGAGATAATGTTTTGTTTAAAACTCTTATAATTTTCCCCAGTGCCCCGATAGGCCAGTGAGTCGGTGGTACCGAATCAGCCTTCACATCACTTTAGTATTTTCAAATAGTTTCCAAATCTCTCGATGGTATCGAATCAGGCTTTGTTTTAACCCTTTAATAAGTCCTCAGTCCCAGTGCCCCAATTTACTTTTGGCTCGGTTATACTGGATTGATATTTTATGTTTTGTTAAACTATTTAAAATAAGTCACGACCCCTGGTATCTCAATTCCTCGGTGGGCCAATGCCCCGATGGTCAGGATATATCGGATCGGGTCTCGTGTTTTTTCCCAAAAGTTTGTAATAAGATCCTGATGGAGCAGTAACTCTGTTATACCAAATCATAGTTGGTCATTTGTGTATGTATATGTTATTAAAATAACAACCTGTTGGTCGATGCTCGAATTAAGAGAATAATCATCAGATTAGGCATTATAATACACAAACACTTATAATACTTACACCAGCATGGTCTTAATTCTTCGCTTAAATGTTAAAACTTAAGATATTTCGATGAGGAACGTTGCCTCACAAATTTGAATAATCCTAAATTGTCTTTTCCTATGATTAATGGCTCTGACTTTGTTGGTTACGGGAATTAAACAAATTTATTGAACATTAGGTAAAGTGTATAGGTCCATCTAATAACCCAAATTCACTTGTTAATCTTACATTCATCTATGTTAAGCATTACATTTAGTTTCTTTGTGGGTTTTGAGCACTAACCTTGGTTGCATTAATCCAAGAGTCTAAAAGCAAAAAATTCCTCCCGGTTGTCTTCTCCTGGTTAGTTTTGTTTCTCGCATTTTCAGTTTATCGGAGTCTATTAATGTTTTTTGAAAGAAAAATTACACTGTGTTGTCTGTTTGCAAGAATTATCAACACGGGATGACTAGAAAAGGGGAGGCAAAGCAACAGAAGGTCAAAGAAGAAGAAACCAAGAAAAACCCCAATTCAACATTTTTCTCAGATACTTCCTTCAAGACAAGAGAAAATAATAACTTGGAATGGAGACAGATATACAAATTCATTGAGGAAGGTGACTTCATAGGCAAATACAAATATGATGTTGATGACCTGGTCGGCATTAAGAAGTCTCGTCTCCATAGGATAACTACCAGAACATTGGTGTTTCCCTACTATGACATGGTATGGTGAATAATTTCCTACAAAGATGTTTCTACATGTACAATTGTCAATTCCTCTCGCTAGATTGTTGGGTCTTTCAGACCATATGATATTTCAAACATGTATAAACTAGGTGCACCCACAATTTGTCTAGATGACAACTTTATTAAAAAAATTATTCTGAAGTAGGTTGAAGGGGAAGATTTACAAATGGTTGACTTAATTTGTGAGTGGTGACATGACACTAACTCTTTCAAAATTGTAGGATACCAATCATACATTATTCCTAGATTGAAAAACCCCCCCATGTTGATAGCAATTATTCTTTGTCGCCTTTATGGCGAAGAATATTCCTTTAAGTTTAAGTTAGTTTGGGTTCCCCTTATACATCAGGTCCTCAAAGGAGCAATATTTAATTGGGCTCACATCATGTCTGCCAACATCAAACATGAAGTTCATAAATCTCAAGAAGCACCTCCAGGGTATTGCCCAAGATTTTATATGTCTGGTTATTTGACCAATGTTGTCTGTGTAGTCACACCTTTTCCTCTGCTAGCCTGGAATTGGTCTCCTTAAGAAGAGGCAATCCACATATACTGTTCTAAAATGTGGGCAGTTAATTGTAAAAATTTATTCTATGACATCTGTAACTTTTTCCTGATTCCTTTACATCTTATTTTGAAAAATTAGCTAGCTCCCAGATTCACTTAGAAAGCCATGGACACCATTAAGGAGATTGATGACTAGTTTTTGGATGAGGAATTCTCATACATAAGAATATATGGGTGTGAAGGGGCTCCCCATAGTCTACCAAGATATTTCTTAGATAGATTGACTCTTAGAGAGATTGCTTACTAGACTGTTATTGTTGGAATAACTACCTTTTTATCACGAAGATAGAAAAGACAATGGCATTCATTCCCTATTTCATTAGGCATATTTTCTTTATTAAATTTTCAAAACATGCTCAGAAAGAAAAGGAACAAATGGACAACATCTCGCTAGCTCATGGGAATGTCAAGAAACATGACCCACCATAAATTGTAAAAAAACATTGCAGTATAGTAAAAATTGTTAAGGCGTAGATGCATGAAGATGATCCTTTTGACATTGTTTTTTAGAGATTGCTAAAGATTATCAGGAGGTGGTCCAACGAATTGATCAAATAAGGAATAGCCCTAAAATACAAGAATTCTTTGAGTGACAATTTGAGATAAAAAGGGCATTATTAAAAGAAAAGAATGAGAAACATGGCTTTGAAAAGGTATATTTTGATGAGGAGGAGGATGAGCAATCCAAATATGAAACAGAGCATGACCACTGTAACACACCCACGACGGGGCATAAAAAAAAAAAATTCTTTTCTTAAAGGACGTATTCTCCATCTATCATTTCTAATTTGGGAAGTCGGGGAACCAGTCTGACCTCCCGTTCAAGGATATGATTTTGAAGCCAACGACTCTCTAAGACCCTGATGGTCTCTCTCTATAATTAAACGCAGACCCTTTCAACTTCCGGGTGAAATTATAATGGTACCCGTGACCTTCCCTTCACGCTTGGGAAATCTCTGAGTTTGGGTGCTAGCCCCTTTTTTGATAAGCCCCTCCTTAAGGTGACCTTGGGCGATGGCCTTATGTAACCACGTGATTTCGGGCACGGCCAAGGGTGGTTTGAAACCAAACTACTTTTCGCCCTGCAATTCCCCTTGAGACTCCATGTGTCCTTTCTTCAAACCCGTGGTTTGGATTGCAACCCACCCTCAACTTTTTAAAGTTCGTGCATCTTCGATCCCCGCAATGCTACGGGAAATTCGATCTCACGATCTTGACGGTGCCTCTGAACTGAGGGCTCAGATATATCCCTTTCAAATCTACGTATCAAATCTAACCTCTTTCAAATCAATGACTGTCATTTGTTTCGGAATTCCGGACTTCGGAATTCTCAAGTCTAAAACTTTCTTTTCTTTTGTACATCAATCTTTCGGAGTGGAGGATCTACTGAGACCTGTCACTATAGATGTGTAGCTACAGTTTCCTCCACGAGTCTGGACTTCAAAAGTTTCAGTTCTCAAACTCTCGTTTCTTCTAGAAATATTTCTTTGATACGGCATATCGTCTGCCACGCGTCCTCCTCAATCGACGGTTCTTTTCCTGCTTCGGGACTTTGTCCTCCTCAACCAGATCAATGGTCCTTCAGCTCCCTCCTCGATCAACGATCGAGATATTTTTTGGGTCTTTGGACCTTTTCCTCCTCTCTTTTCTTCCGAATTTCTAGATCTGGCGTCCCGTGTCCACCTTCACATCAACAACTCTTGTCACTTCGAATTTTCGGACCTCGAAAATCTCAAATATAAACTCTCGTTTTTCCCCAATGGATTTTATCCGAAATTGATAATCCTCTATCACGTGTCCCTCTCAGATCAACGACAGCGATCCCTTCTCATCTTCGAACTTCATATTTCTCAGTCCTCAACTTTCAGTCCCCCTCAATGTATGCGGATTACTACCACATGTCCTCTCGAATTGGGTGGTTGATAGTTACTTTGGGTCTTTACCCAAAATCCACAGATTTATGCTATGTCCCCCTTAATCTGGTGGCTATGTATTACTTTGGGGATTTTCCCAGAGTCCATATATTTACGCCACGTCTCTTCTGGATCAGACGGTCCAGATTAACCTCAGATGATCCGACGCTTGATATTTACTTTGAACGATCTGATGACTAAGATCTACGTCGGATGATCGGATAGTTGAGATTTACTTCGGCTCTCCGACTCTCCAAACTTAGGGAGTCTCAAATCTCGACTAAAAACTCTCGAACATATTTCTCTGGAGTCCACGATCCGTCACCATGCGTTCCTCTGGATCTGGCTGTCCAGATTCACTTCAGGTCTTCAAGGTTCGGGAATCTCAATTCTCAAATGAAACCCCAGTGTGATTCACCCGAAGCTTGCGATCTATTAATGTGTGTCCTCTCTAAATCAATGAACCTTGTCTCCTTCGAGACTTCAGCCTTTGAAGATATCAGATCTCAATTTTCCTCACTCTCTGTTTCTCCCAGAACGGGTTTACCCGGAGTCCATGATCTGATGACATGTGTCCTCTCGCAGATTGACGGTTCCTGACTGCTTCGACTGTTTGGGCTTCGAAGATTTCAAAATCTTCTCCTTCGCGTTCTCCCAGAGTGCTTCCACCTGAAGTTCATGATCTGTTGCCACGTGTCTCTCTGGCTCTAACAGTCCAGATACCTTCGGCTCTTCGGCCCTTCGATGCTTCTGCTCTTCAGCACTTCATCTCTTCGGCACTTCGAGAGTTTCAAACTCTTATGCACCCATTTCTCTGGAGTGCTTTTACCCGAAATACACAATCTCCTGACATGTATCCCTCTGGCGATCAACGACCATGATTTACTTTAGTTGTTTGTCCTCCTCCTTGTCCACAAACCTATGAAGTTGTGGGTCTTATGCCACCTATCCTTCTTGACGATGAACGGTCCCAAATTACTTCAGGACTTTGACCAGTCCACTCTCCTGTGTACACAAGGGTTAAGTCTCATTCACTTACTTCCGGATCCAACAGTTACTGGTCTTTCGTGCTCATATCCAATGGGTGGGATATGTTCCTCTCCCCTTCACTTCCTTTGTTCACATGACGTTGATCTAATGGTCCAGGCTCCTCTCCACAACCGATCTGACGGTTGTTGTCGCTCCTCCTCCTGATCTTTCGACTTCCTCTAGCTTACAGTATTTTCTAAGTATTCAAAGGCCTCGACCTTTGTTCCTCCTACAAGTCCATCTCTTGGACCTCTTCTGCACTTCTGAAAAGCACTTATCTCTTTTGAGCTTGATCTTCTTGAATATCTCGATTTCCCACGCACTCCTTGCATTTCAGGGATCTCGTCAAACTCGAATCAAAGGTCAATGGCGATCGAAGGTTCATAGTAATTATGGGGCCGCAACACGCATGCTCTTTATCAGAGAGTTCGACCTCCGCAATCTATAAATTCCTCGCCCAACTTTTCTTAACCGGAATCGTTGATCTTTCATCCTGACGAGATCAATGACGTTAATGAATTTTGGGTCGCGAACTAGCGTGTCCGCTACTTTCACCTTCACACTCCGCAATGATTCCCAACCGTCAATTAAATCGAGCGGCTGGTGTTTGATTCGGTAAATACAGTGAGTATTTGAGTTGATCTGACGACCGAGATGGCCTCTCCTCATGTTAAATGGATCACATCCATCTCTGCTGTTAGATTCTTAAGTCATGGGTAGTTCTGGTGACTGGAATATCGTCTACCTTCTAGATCTGACGGTCAGGACAGTTCCCGGGCATCCTTAGATCTAAGGCTCAGAGTTAACTTCGGGACTTCGGGGATTTTACCTCCCTTACGATGAACTTGCTCGGTTCACCGAACTCGCGAAGTCCAAACAACTCCAAGGGTTAACTCTCACACTCTTTCCCATATCCAACGGTCACAACAGACCGTGGCTTCTTCCAAACAAATTTCGTCCATTCGTCTTCCAAACAAGGGAACCTTCCCTTTCGATACTTCAGCCTCGATATTATTCCTGAGCTTTGTTGGCTGTGAAAGGATTAAGATATTTGTGCTCTTTCTCTTGAATGTAATGCTTGGAAGAATTTTTTCGTGCACCCCTTACGTTCATTCCTCAACTCTAGGACTTAAGAGGTTATTTACCTCTGCTCGCCTCATAGAGACTCTGTGCATATCATCACTACCCCTCCTGAGCTTAATAGACTTTGTCCTCCCAGAGACTCTGGGCAACTGGGAGTGTCGACGTGCACCCGTGAAAAATGTGACCAAGGTCAACAAATTCACAGTTTGTGTCTCTAGCTTAAACCACCACAAGGCTCAAGAATTTATGGGTACAAGTCATGTTTGAACCATATAATTTCTTATTTTCCTAATTACACTATCAAGCAGGAATAAAAGGGGTACAATATAATCACTAAGAAAACATGCATATCCCTGAAAATGTTCACAGTATATCCAATTTCATTATGCAGTTACAACTCAATTACACAGGGTAGGAGAATACTTATCTATTACAAGTTGCAGTCGTCTAACTGACTGTGGGTGTGTGCCTTTCCTCCCAACCATAGGCTCAGAGGCATTCATTCTTATCACTCTGGCCACCCCTGTGCCAAGCCATGATATCACTAGGGAACTATGCCATCTCTAAGAGACCTTCTCTCTATCACAGTATCCCTGCGAGGTTTATCAAATGCTTCCTCGGCATCAAGCTCGTATTCGAGTCCTTTTCTTTGCATACTCTCAAAGATTTTTCTCTTTTGTTGTGGCCCTGGGAAAGGTTTATCAGATGCTCCCTCGCATCAAGCTCGTGGCCTTTTGTTCATCATCTCYTGAAGAGMTTTGTGCATTCTCCTTACCGATTTTTATCATATATCTTCCCCGGGATGGTTCTCGACCCATCATGTTCCTTCTATAATAAGGGAACTTGGGTCGGCTTGGTCTACCATACCCAGTGGTACTTTGAGCTGACATTCTACAGTTAGACCATGCTCCCATTCATGGGAGTGGTTGGTAATTCAACCACTGGTCCTTTCTTCATTAACTGGTTTCTCTCCTTGGGATCCGAAGGAGATTTATTATCCCCATCAAGGGAAATTTTGGGTTATTTGATATAATGAACCCTCTCTTATAGTTTTCACATTCTTTCCTCTAGTGATATCATGGATAGTACTTTCAAGGCTTTACCCCCGCAATCAGTTATTGGCAACTCAAACAATAATACATTTACACTGTCCACATGCCTTAGCATGGTAATCCTATTTTATTATTAATTACAATTTGGGGGAAGCATGGGTGTTACAATTCCCTCCCCCTTAAAGGAACACCGTCCTCGATGTTCTTTCTCAAAAACACATGTCATGCCTTTCTCATTCTGTTGTTTCAGAAATCTTGATCCTTCTTCCTCGGTCAGGTCCTTTTTCATATCTTAAATCTTGGTCACCTGCTTTCAATAATTATTGGACAACAAACACGTTAATCATAGTCTTATGCGAAAACATTGCATAAAATTTCTAGGAAAATTTCATAATCTTAGCACAATAATTATCTGCGCAATTTGTTGATTTGTATCCACATGGTTGTTTTTTTTATCCAAGCTCATTGTTTTTCCTTGACATACCCATTGGGTGCATGATCCCCATCAATAGTTTACAAGAAATATCAAGTTTTCATCTTCCTTGCGGTCACTCACCCTCCAAGCCCAGGCTCAGGCATCCCCTTCTCTGTTATACAGACCCTCGGGTGATCCATCTTGCCTTGCCAAGATTTTCTCGCACAGGAAGAACTACCCATCGTGTGCATGATCCCAATCAATATTTTACAAGAACTATTAAGGTCTCCTCTTCCTTGCGGTCACTCACCCTCCATGCCCAGGCTCAAGCATCCCCTTCTCTGCTATATAGTCCCTCGGGTGATCCATCTTGCCATGCAAAGGTTTTCTCACACAAAAGGAATTCCAAAGACCCTATCGAGTCTTATAGTCGAGGTGTCCCTCAGACTTGCTTTGCCGAGGAATCCCTCTGGCTTGTGTTACCTCAACACAACATAGTCTAGGTGATCATGGCTTACCACGAGGTTCTCATGGCAGCAGTAGCCATTTTTCATGCTTTTACAGCTTGACAACATTCTGACTCAGCTAAAGTTAGGGATGAAGGTTACTCTCCTCCTCCTGGTACCGTAATAGATAGGGACGAAGGTTACTCTCCTTCTCCCGGTAGTGTAATAGATAGGGACGAAGGTTACTCTCCTTCTCTCGGTATTGTAATAGATAGGGACGAAGGTTACTCTTCTTCTCCCGAGTCAGTCTCTATTTCATTCGATCAGATTATACTCTTTCTCATAGTTCTCCCTCAAACCCGAGAGCTCAGTTTCTCATCTCTGCACTTCTTCGCATATCTTCCCCTTTCACCTGTATCACAGGTATATAGAAATTCATGAGACATCATAAATTTTTAAATTCAAAACTTTATTGTAAATCTGTCACCTACAGATTTCCAATTCCACATTTATTTCCATATTTGTTTCGCATGGGAACCAGATTCATAATTATGGGACTTTCCTTCCCGTAGCAGTTTGGCTCACCAGGAAATTGGTCTTCCTTATGGGCTTACAACACTGCCATATCCAAGACCTCTTTGCTTCCTGCACTTTCAACTTCAATCATCCAAACAAATTGTTAGCTTGTCCATGCAGATACATTTTTATTGCACCTCTACAACGTCATCACAAACAATTTCAGAATTGTGCATACTAAAAATCAAATTCACTTTCTCAAAAAGGAAATATCATTCCTTGCAATTTGGCTCAGTAGGAAATTGGTCTTCCTTATGGGCTTACCATACCACCATATCCAAGACCCATTTCCTCCCTGCAATTCATTCTTTACACAGCCAAACAAATTTTTAGTCTCTCATGCATCCATGTATATATATCTATATTCAAAACCATACATACTAACAGTTCATCACATCTGTATAAACATAAAAATGGAATCACATTCCTTGCCTATGCCTCATTTCAATATACCAAACCTTTCAAAACGTAATTCAACATTTCAAAAGATTTTAACAAATGTGCCAATTATTCATGGCCAAGTTCATACCCAATGCACTCTTGCATTGTTTTCAAGTTCGTCACACTTTATGACCGGTTCTTGGCCATGGTGTGTTGGAATTTAACCAACCTTTTCCTCATATGGCTTATTCATTTTCTTTCATTTTTACAGCAAGACCATACTGCCTGCTATAGGCCGATCACGATCCCAAATCATTACACATGAACTCAAAAGTTTCACATGAATGCCTTTAAGCATTCCTTGATTGGTCAATGCATTCATGACATATCAGTTCATGAATTCTTCCAAGGGTTAAAAATAGTGTTTACTACCAGAGGTTCATACCTCCATCATTAAGGTTCTCCTTCCTGAATCATACCTTACTTGGGTACCCAAGGCATACAACTGCCTTTCAAAAGTTCATGCATAACACTAAGACAATAAAATATTTCAGAAGGGGTTCTTACCAAATCCCTTCATACCTTGTGCCACATAGGCACGGATATCTTTATACTAGTTCTTGGCTACTATCACCCTCTTTCTGATTTTTACCTCATCAACAGTGCTTTATGGGGACTTTTACAGCCATGTCAACAATCTTTCAACCACAGCCTTCTCCTGGTCATCCTCTGCTTGAGGTTGCCCATCATTGGCAACTGTCTTCCTCAATAGCTCCAATTCCCTTCTATACATAGAATGCATCATCATAGTCACAATTACATTAGTTGTAATATTAAACCAAATGCATGTATCATAACATTCAAATTCATAAAACATATTCAAAATGTCCTAGCATATCTTTATGCACTTCATCACATTATCCTCAAATGTTTCCACAAGTGCAACACAAACAGATTTCGATTGTATCTTCAGCAATACAATCACTATCACTATGGTGCCAAAACCTTTTTACTTTCATTAGTGTACCATCTTCCTCATTCTAGAGGAAACATAACACATAGCAACAAAAGAGTTAGGGACTCTCCCCTTCTTCCAATTCTTTCTACACCGTCTCGGACTTTTCAGCCCAATTGAGTTATCTCTAAAGGCCTCACTGCCTTTTCTTAACATGGCTTCAACGAAGTCTATTCAATCAAATATACTCATTTATTCATTCATTATTCTTCTATTCATTACGTGATGTTTTCAAAATGTAATCTAGG